>JAGDQP010034582.1:0-20029 GCA_022664845.1 Lepisma saccharinum | reverse complement strand
GAGTTTTCTCTGTCATTACTTCCTCTAATCCATTGGCGTAGAACAATGTAAACCCTTGGAAAGGGTCATCAGCATCGTCGTAATCACCACAATGGCGCAAAGTAACTACCCCTCATCTCTGTAGCAGTTCCCTTGACATGTTCTTGGAATAAACATCTTAAGTCCCAAAGAACACATTGCAGCTGCGCATAAAGAGTCCTTTAGCATTCTCAATAACGTCGTTCCAGGTGCAGTAAAAGACAAAAGAGTTGGGATTTTTATGACATCCTTTATAGGTTAACAAAAACGGTGTTATCCACAAAATAAATTTTGTAAAAAAGACTACAATTTCTAAGCTCAAGAAGGGACAAAATTATCTTGTTCAGCTAAGTAAGGAAAAGTCGTATTTTGTAAGAAATGAGTCTTATTTCAAGGTAATTTTACTTGAGCTTTTCCTTTCATTTTCACTCAATAATGGTTGAATCCCGTTACCCC
Organism: Lepisma saccharinum; assembly: GCA_022664845.1. Classification (NCBI taxonomy): domain Eukaryota; kingdom Metazoa; phylum Arthropoda; class Insecta; order Zygentoma; family Lepismatidae; genus Lepisma; species Lepisma saccharinum. The sequence continues at coordinate 19,555 of JAGDQP010034582.1, read as the reverse complement.
TCTATACAAACTACAACTAAATAAAACTGTAATCCTTTAATATGTCTATATAAGTATCCACTTATATTTTAAAATAAATACATCTACATATCTTCAGGAAAAGCCATTATGTCATGAAAGTATGCAAATGCACATCACTTCAGTGAACACAAACTATGCGGGTTGGAGACAAACAGGGTCACTGGTCAACGTTATGTGCTTGAGCTGTATCAAAAGCCCAGATGATCGTTTTCACACACTTCGCACACAAAGGTTTAAAGGAGAAGAGACGGTAGTTCTCGTCGATAGCAACAACCATGAAGCCTCCCAGAAGAGTAAACACACTTGGTATGTATGTGTGTGATTACGCGCGTGCTTCCTTTCACACAAACGGTAGATGCATATCCCCCACCCGCATATACTAGTGTGAAAAAATGTCTGCTAGCCCATACCGATACAGGTATTTGTCACCCTAACGAAATACGAGTAGATCAATATTCTGTCAAAACAGCTCAAAAATTTTCAGATACAAGACAAGAAAATGGCTGGAGAATTGATGGTCTTATTAGATGTAAACACATACAGTTCTAACATAATTCTTTAATGTCGACTATTTCGTGTGAGTATTGATGGATGGCAGTGACGAAGTGGTAGAGCAGCATTCGAAAATAAACTACAATGTTGTAACACGTACGGATAACGTGTTACTTCCAAGTATTCACCATTGGTTTGTTTTTATTTCAAGGATTTTTGTTTTTTTAATTCTTTTTTTCATGAATAGATTTGAAATGTAAACACATCCTATTTCGATATCGTAATCGATGCCAATTATGAATATCAAGTTTATTTTTGAATCAGATTTAATGATTTCATAATGAGCTCTATTTTATGCCAAGTAGTATTATGCCTACGATATATTCACAAATATTTCGTAATTACATGTACACGTATACGTATGCCACATATCATTATTCCGCATCCTCTTTAATCCTAGCAATCAAACATAGCTAGCTGTTGAAAGAGCAACTGCCAGCTTATACTTTACTGACAACCATTTAATGATGAAAATAAGTGAGGAACCACCCCCTGAATGGTTATTTTCTTCCATTTGTGCCCTTCCCGTATCTCCACGCACCCTCACAACGCCCCTATCCAATTTTTCATTACAAAGAGAAGCAGCACAGGAACTGGATGGGTGGTTGGGATAGTTAAAAATTGGAATTCCTTCTGCTCTGATTACTCCAGCGCTCTCATTGAATAGCGAAATCTGCGCTGAAGAACTCACGTGGAAGAGAAGGCAAGAGCAATAGTCAAGCGATTCCATCCGTCCGCTTGCCTGCCTGTTATCCAAGTGCTTTTCTTTCTTTCTTTTTTTTCTCTCTCTCTCTCGCTCGCTCGCTCTCCGATCCGAGTCTTTGGATACTGCTGCCGACATAGAAAAAGTTCTCTGCTTGTTCGGTTCAAAAGGTCTTTGTTTCAAAACCCTATGCTAAGACCCAAATACCATTAGAAACAAGGACGGAAAAGATCCATGGAGTCAGAGAATAAGAGTAATAACACTTTAACGCGTTTGATTTATAAAATAATACAATGTGGTTCTAACTCTGATTACAAGTACTATGCAAGGAGTGCTGTAATTGAAAATACACCAACAACACATCCTGAAACGACAGCTATCTACAGTCATCATTATTTGAACCGATCATTCTACGTAAAAAGCCTATTACCAGCAAACTGTATTCAATGCTGGCATAGACCGGAAAACCTGTTTTTTATCTACGAAGTAATCCATTCTGTAGCTGTAAATATTGGAATGAAATGTGCCTGCGTATAAAGACTGTATTGGAATTCGCATCGAAAGCATATCATGGACGCAGAAATCATTCGGCGCCTGTATTTATGGCGGATGAGTAAAACGTCACAAGTATCCATAGCAACAGTTCTCGCTTCGTTATTGGTAGGCGGACAAATGTGACGTAGAGCTCTATTCTTTCGATATTACTACTCTAGTTCTCTTCACGATCAACTTTCACTACAACCCTTTTATACACCACGTTTCTCTACTTTTATTGGATTCGATTGAATTGTATATATGCCTTTTATTATATGTACTTTAATTATCTCAATAGTATAATTGCAACTTTTATTATTAGACTTTAAATACACCCTACGTACATAAATACAAATTTTAAAAAATATCACGTACGCTCTTTTTCTATGATTTTAACAGCATACAAACTACCTGTGTAGATACTATACAAGAAAGCAACTTACTTTTTACCGACATCAGCCACTCATTTTCGATACATAGGGAACCTTTTCCTTTTTGGTTTTTCCCAGTAACTATGTAGTCCTTATGGCGAATGTTTTTTTTTTTTCTTTGTGGTTTAAGGTGCGTTCCTTATCTTCTTTTCTTCTATCTTGCTTGTTTCTTTTTTCTTTATTTTCTATGTACTTTTGTTTCACTTCTCTGGATTTCTGTTGTTTATTATCACAATCTTCTAATATAGTTCAATAAGACGCATTTACGTTGTTATGAAATTAGGATGCATTGTTTAGATAACAATTGTATCAACAATGTGAAAACTGAAAACTGAAAACAATCTATATCAGCGAGTGTAATTCAAGCAAATGATTTACTAGCCAACTTCCTACTACTGGTTGAGTGGTTACATTATTACAAGCAATAAAAGAATCGCAAACAGACGAAACAAGACTAATTTGAAAATGTCCGAAAAAGTCTGACAGATTATATATACCTGGAAATCCTGAATTTCAATGCGCGAGTTCTGATTGTTAGTTGCTCATTGCATGAAATTAGTGAAACGGAGAAAAAGTGGTCATTTTCCTCAGGTTTGCCATCGTTGAAAATGAAGTAGGGAGGTAGAAAGAGATCAAATACATATCCCAGTGTCATTCTCCAGCAACATTGTTGGCAGAGGCATGTGGAAAACACCAGTACTACCAAAGACTAAATAATAACAGATTTATACCGCCTACCTATTCTCGTCTCAGTCTGCATTAAGTTGACATTAGGTGGCTTTGGGGACTAATTTCTGTCGCTGGTTCTTTTCAGTAGTAGCCCCTAGAGACACCTAACGACAAGGTTCAAAATCGTGCTCCTAAGCAAAAACCCATTAATTTTAGTGCAGACGAAAATATGTAGGCGGTATACGTCTATGGTATTATATGGTCTATGCTAATACCCCTACACAATGGCTAATGTTTGTAAGGTTCTAAGGGAATTTCTTAACCATATTCGATGAGCTCTCTAGTGACACCGAGAAATCTCTCAGTATAGAGGGCTATATTTCAGCGGAAGACCGATGTCTCTTGTTTGTTTTAAGTTGACAGTTACGTACAATGAAAGACCAGGTTGCGAACCTTTTCGGACACTAGGTAAAATATATAGAGCTAGCTAGAGAGAAAGGGAGTGCGAGTAGGAGCACACACCCATTCAGCGAAATTAAGACATGTCGATTTATAACACTGAATCAAATTATGACACGTGTTTAATGACGGATAAATTAAACACGACGAAATGACTGAAACAGTATGACATATATATTAATGTCAAGTACATTTCTTCATGTGAAATTCGTTGATATGTCGTTAGAACTATACAGGAAAAGTAGTAGTGACTGATGAGTCGTCAAAGGCTGGTAAAACAGTGTTCAACGCTTCACGAGTAACGGAATAACCACAATAACGAATAACGCGTAAAGCAGCAAACTGACAACAGTATAACTCTCGAGAACAAACACAGGTACAAGAAGCAATACTAAATGGATTGTGCGTGAAGTATATCCGATACATACAATGACCGAACAATCGCCAAAACCAAACATGCAGACATACACTTGACGGGAACTTTCGGGATTTGCTAATGAAAATTCAATACAGTAGAATTAAATTGGCTGGTAAACAGATCACTACGGTGCTTTGGGACCATAAAAGTGTATTCTGTATTGGCAGGCTGTGTAAAATACGTACAGCAATCGATACATTATGCTGCTGTATAAGAGAGATTACGAGCTTCCATTAAGCGCACATGTCCTGAATTCTTCAAAAAGCTCGTTCTACCTAGGTATAGCTATAAACAATAGTTTTGACGCGTCTTTAAATAATATTTCCAAAATTTTCAGAAAATGTCCCTCCTGTGTGTAACATCTATGAACGAAAATTAATAATTCCCATTAGGTTACAAAAATATCCCTCTCTGGGATAAAACGAGGGAACTACGCAACTCGGTGAGAGTTTTGGATTTAGAACTTTTTCGCAACGAAGAGTGACTTTTTATTTTACAAATATCGCCCTTTTTTAGCTAAATATCAGGACAATATTTTCCACAATACGTCATGTTATTGTGTATATCTTCATAAGTTAAAAAACAAATACGACATATCAATATATTAATTTTTATAATAAGAAAAGTTAGTTATAAACATGTGTCAAAAGTTATGTACGTAGCTGTACTTCTGCAACATATCGCTCGGTCCTGCGTCGTTACTTCAAAACCCAAGAGCTTCACACAGACACACTTGAAAGTTCCTCGTCCAGTAATTATCAATGTTTCTCATACTTTACACACAAGACTGTAGAATTAAGAGATATTAATAGTATTTTTATCGTCTCATAATGGATAGGTGAACATGCTAATTCGCAATAGGCCTATAACCTTTAAAATAACAGGACTATTACAATTGTAATACTGTCATAATCACGATCACAAGCTTAATGTTATTGCAAAAACATTGTAATTCTAGTACACAAAATAATTCTTGTTTAATTTCTATTGTACACAGTTTAGTTAGGTTACTGTAATTCTAAAACTTCGAGGCCTTGCGAATTTGATATGATGTCCAAATTGACATAAAAGACATAGTTGTCCTACAACATCGTCACAAGAGTCAACAATGTGTTAATATATAATAGTCCAAGGCTTGAATCCAGATTTCCCGATAGCAAGTTAATTATATTACAACTGATTACCATCGTTCAACGTCCCGTACCAAGATATAGGCAGTCACAAAATAGGAAAGTACAAGTTTCCTTTAAATGTTCTAATTGAAAACAATCATTTAAGAATTTCAATATTGTAACAACACGACTGAAATTATTATCCCAGTTGAGTGAGTAAATATTCGAGAAATGGATGCAAATAAAAAACAGAAATAAATACACAAAAGTTCAAATCCAATTGTATGGCGAATAATAACTTTTCGGGAGTTTTCAATTATATTTCACTGTTTATTAAAAGGTACTCTCCGTTTACTGATAAAGGAAGTTTATTTGATTCTAATTTGATGAAGATAAATACTCCCGACTTTCCTTGGGCACAAATTTAAAATAAATATTAAGGAACCATGCTGTTATTATTGCTACTTCGAGTGGTTGATGGTTGTTGAATCGAGGAAGTGTCCCAAAGGAGAAGGCTTTATATATACAGTATATACAAGAGCAAGTAGAATAATGTAGCAATGTCTGCTGGAATTCATGCCACCACTAAACACACTTAAGTATTGTGTTGCAGTACACGGCTCATTACCTCGAAACTAAGCGAAGCAATTTCTGTGTTTCTCATCCCCAACATAACAGCACACTCCGGGATCTGGTAAAGCACAAGGGAGGGAGAAAAGGCGATTTTCATGGGGATGATTAAAGTTCTTCAGAGGGTTCATTCTAAAAGAGAAAAGTGAGGAGGGGGGATGAAAACAAGCGCTGTGTAAAACTATACAAGCACTCTGACTCATGTACAAAGCTAGCGATGACGTGTTTCTGAGCGGAAATTAGAAAGCGAATAACGAACGATCCAATTGCACAGGGAAGACACTGGCGGAAATTTCAATGCACCACTGAGTACGTAACAAGTGTTTGCAACTACTAGATTCTTTAAAAAAAATGTATCCGAGTAGAATGGCTTTGAATTACTGGACAACACATTCACAAATGTGTACAGTATAAAGGACATTGAAGCTTTACATTTCTGGTCTAGTTAAACAGCCCATTATGCCATGCTTTCCCTAAACTTTCCCATATAGCTCGTGGAGGAAGAAAGGAGAAGATAGTTGTACTTAATTCAAGGTACCATTCCACAATTCTCAGGTGTGATTCATGGGGATGAGTCAGGATGGTATGTGTAAACGAGGTTTACCTGTGCTGACACACTGTATAGGTAGCAACTTTCGCCATCCTGAATTAATATGGGTACTTTTACTATGTATGGACTGGGTGCAGTTTTAAATATAATTTTCTACCGGGAACTCACTGTAAAGTTACGTTCGTATTGAACTACGTACCAGCAATATTTCAGAATTTGAAGTTTTTATTTATTGCCTTTAGGCACCTAAGGCTCAGGCCGGGGTAGGGGAGCGGAAAGGATTCGGGAAGGTTTCGTCCAGGGCCTATATTGCCTAGTGTGACTGAGGGGGAAAACCCTCAGTCAGGATGGTCGGTCGCTGGGATCAAACCCACGACCTCCCGAATGCAAAGGCAACGCTCTACCACTGAGCTACGACGGCTCAGTAACAGCAATATTTCAGAAGTAAATTGATTCTCAAATAACCAGAACATAATTATAGAAACTGACGACTACAGGTCGTCACGTCATCTGCTGATTACGTTTAAGAAGATTTAATTTCAAAGAATGATCTCAGCATTCGCACTATGACAAACCAATGAAACATTAGTAAAGACGCTCGGTAGCGGAAACTGAATTCCAGATTTCTGGATTACGAATCGAGTTTGCTTCCACTGAGTTATCAAGGTCGGTATGTATAGTTATAAATTCTATAAGAGTGATTGCAAAGGTACAAAAAGTATCTATGGAATGTCAGAAACACAGTGGAGCGGTGTATATATACTAAATTTTAAGAGGAACGACCGCTTGTAGTTGATGAGTCTTATTAGTATTATAGCATCAAACAGGTCTTTTGGTATGTTTCTGGACAGATATAACATGGAGGTCCTTCTGAAAAGTGAGACTGACAGAAATAAGAGGAAAAAACTCCTTAACAAGGACTCAAACCACTCTTCCATACTAACTTCTATTTGAAGTTCCTGCTGCTGATGTATAAATTGTGAAGTTGAGTTATCTGTAGCCACTTAAAAACTTTAGTCTTTTTGGCTAATTTTGAAGTTGGTTTGGCAATGATATTAAGTTGAAGTCATTATCTTGTTATGCATTATATACACTGAAAACTCTTGTCCCTTTACTATGTACCTTTGGGAGGCTTTCCAGAGTTTCGTCAATTTCACTACAAGATTGCCGAGATAGCAGCTCAACTAAAGTCTGCCCATTTGTGCCCCTGGAAAAGTGATCGCTCAGCTACAGCACTCCTCAGATATGTAAGCTTAGAACAAGATTAACAGTTCAGTTTATACATATAAGAAAATATTAGCGCGAAATTTAACTTGAGTTTGTGTTTTAATCCGGCTCGGCCACATTCCTTTTCCAGTTTAACTATGAAATGTACAGCAAGAAGAATGCAGACAGTTCTGCCAGACCCCATATGTGGCGAATGTGTCACCCCTCCAAATTCAAGAGAAACATGATGTTAAGGAGAAGATAGTGGTACTTAATTCAAGGTACCATTCCACAATTCTCTGGTATGACTCATGGGGATGAGTCAGGATGGTATGTGTAAATGAGGTTTACCTGTGCTGACACATTGTATGGATAGCAACTTTCGCCACCCTGAATCAATATGAGTACTTTTTGAGTTCTTAAAAAAAAAAAACGACGAAAACATTGAAAAACTATCTAACAGCAGTAAGTTATCCCGTGCACCATCCAGTCACTCTTCCTCCGAAAAAAAAAAAGAAGAAAGGCTTGTGCAATTCACTAAATAGAGACTCTTTGCAAATAAGTAAAAAGAAAGAATTTCAATAGGACTAGTCCACCGAACTTTTCGATTAGAGGCTTCCTTAAATGTTAATCCACCTACATGTTAGAACCACACGTAATTCTGCTGCCCTTTATCTTTCCACTGTTCTTAAATATTAAGAAACATATAGACGACCCTCGAAAAGAGATTTAGAAAACAACGTATAAAATTTTCCAACACGTTAGTTCTTTTTTACTTAGTGAATAATACGAAAGATGAGACTAAGTTTGAAAAGGAAGACATGTTTTCTTTTCGCAGAAGGTGAATTTCTTCTGCAAACTACCAGCGCTCAAGTTTATTTGAACATGCACTTGTGCAAGCAGATAACGTGTGTAAAGCAAAACTTGGGGCAGATAAATTAGGAGAAATACATAGCAACACTGGCTTTGTAAAATCTCTTGCTTTACTTTTCTTGGATATAAATCTGTTGGGAAGAAAATCTTGCAACGGGGAACAGGGCACACTTGCTATCTCACGCTTGCTCTTGGGAGTCACAAATGGAACCGGAAACACCAATAACTTTTCATTATATTCTCGGTTCTCCATTTTAAAGATCGCAGGTCTTCCTATCCATCGCACCCACCGTAATCAGTGTTTCCAACACATTTCCTTTGCGCTATTTTCTCACGTTATTCAACGATACAAATACAGGAATTTAGTATGATTAACGCTAAATTCCTAAAGCTATTTGTCATAAAATATTTCTCAAGTATCGGAGAAAGTGGTGAAGTCGATCAGTTGGGATGAAGTTGCTAGTACCGAAGATACTAAGGTACATTTTCAAGTAACCACCAGCCGGTTGGAGGCAAAATCACAGGGATTTGGTTACGATCAACTTTTCACCCCATCTGATCTACTCCACTTTTTTCTCCGGTATACATATTTTAAAAAAATCATCTTTGAGAATGATTAGTTGCCTTTAGGCAACCTTTGCTTGACACCGGATAGATGATGCTGGGAGAATTAGTAGAATGAAGAAAGTGCGAGGAAACGGGAAACCCCCAAGAAAGCCCACGTACATCGTGTTGTCCACATGTCATGACCTTGAATCGAACCGAGGATTCCAAGCTCTGGTAAAGCGATACTGTTTATCAATTAATTTCACTGGACTCGGATACGGAACCCTGTTGAAAGTGAATCCCAAACCAGTGTTTAACGTGTTCCACTCAAGCCAGGGCCCTCATACAAGTTGACAAGCGTAACTACTCATTCACCAGGAACCTGCAATAGGCTGAACAGCCTTTTTTCTTAATGTTTTAAGCGTTTTCTTCCTGCATATTGCTCTCAATTACCTTGATTTAAATGTAATCAAGCAGCCGCGTGGAACAGTAGTTACACAAAATGTAAAGGCTTGTAGCGAAAGGAACTAGGGGAGAATCCCATCCTTTTCTTAGTCCAACACACGGACCTGTAACGGTGGATGAATTCACACTTTATTAGGTTATTATGTTTTATTTTCAGTCCACAGATATCAATAAATTTAAATCTAATATACTGTCAAAAATACAAATTGAATATGCAATTAACACTTGACATGAATTTAAAAGAAAAAGAATTTTCAAACGTGAGTGAAATCTTGTGATGCAGCTCAAGTTACTTCCCACGTGCATTGGATTAATCTGGATAAAGACATTACTATTTTAAATACTTTTCAACAAAATAATCATAAATACGAATGGAATCTTTGAACAAGTGAGAACTATATTTTATAGTTTTGTTTATTTCTTATATAATTCTATAAACAGGCATTATATATAAGATGATAAAGAGAAAAACAACCAAAACTTTACGTTCCGTTTTCGATGAATTGACTCAGATTTGAATCTTGTGCTTTACGATACGTGTAAATATGTGTTGTTTCTGTTAATTCACAAAATAGTAGTACATGAAAATCATGTAAAGAAGCTCAGAAGCTTACGAATTAACACAAATTTGTTTTAAATTTATAATTCCCAAGGATCATACACAGGAAGAATATTTGATTGATTGAACTGTTATTAATGTCCTAAACGAGCCTAAAGTTTTTGGTGAAGTGGGCTCCGAACCATTTCATTCAATGGACTCTGGTGGGAACTAAACTTGTAACTACGCAAACAGAAGGCAAACGCGCTCACCTCTCGGTCACCCGAAGGTCCAGAAAGAATATTTGTTCCACATAATGTACTTACGATTAAGTTCCAATTCTCTTGTTTATCGATATGAAGATGGTTACTAAACCTGTAGAAAACGTCCCGCTCGCTGCGTCTATTTCCAGCATTTTCCTTCAGTCAGACTAGATACATACTTAGAATTAAAGCCAATATCACTTCCCTATCTACTCTCACAAATTAAATAAAGCAAATTTAACGAGTTAAAAGCTTGGATCCGTCAATTGTTGTATACAAGCTAACAGTTAAAAAGGTTTTTGCAGCAGAATCAAATGGATTGTATTGAATTCATTTGGGTTTAATTTACAGTAAGTCACGTCTCACAAGAATACCACTGTGCCCCAAAAGTCATAAAATTTGAAGAAGAGTAGAAGGTAATTTCTGCATTGCACCAAAAAAAAGTACCTTGTGGAGTTAGTGGAGAAATAATTTGGAACGGGAGGTTTGAAACATTGATATCCGACACAGAAGTGGACTAAACGTCACGGACTGAAATTGGAAGCGGGAGCAAGAGAGAAATGCTGCTTTAGAAAAGTAATTAGGAAGACTTCAGGAGTCAGTACGTGTCTGATGAATTATTGAACGGTTCTTCTCATCAATTTATTGGTGCAGACCGGCCAGAATTCTCTGTCTCTCGCTCTCTTGTAGTTGTTCGTCTACTCTTTCGCGTTACCAGACTTTTTTTTTTTTTTTTCGTTCTCCGCTTTTCGACTTTTCCTGCAATTCATTCAAACAAACATTGCATTGGCTGAGCAAACAATGTTCAGTAGAAGAAAACACAAAAATCATTGGGAAAAAAGGAAAGACAGTCCTCGTATAGTTACTTTATGGACATAAGCACACTGAATGTTGTTTTTATGAATTTAATCTTGACAATATTGTATAATAGGATGATTTTAGAAGTTTTGGTGCTTTAAAAAAAAAGTAAGAATCACATACACTTCCACAATCAAGATACTTTCCGTACATTCTACATAAACAAGTACTAATTTGTTATAAGCATTGATGACTAGTCTTTAGTAAATACGACCTTTTACATGACAATACTGTTAGAAAAATGTCAAAATATTGGACGGAATAACAACACACATAATTAATATCACACTAATCAACTACCCCCACGCATCCATTACATGCACTTGATTACAATGATATTCGCCAATCTATAATCAATGGTTACAGAGAGAGAGAGAGAAAAAACATTACAAAGTACGAAATATGACAAACCCAATATACCAAAAAAATGGCAATTTGTACACAATTCAAGCCACAAAGAAAAATGATCCAATTATACGTTGTTTTTTTTAATGATGATAATAATTAATGAATTTAATTCTCAAAAGTGCTTATAGATGATATCATGAACAAAAAGAGGTCGTACAAAGGTGATAGACACACAAATCTCATCTGATTAAAAATGGATATGGTTTTAATGTGGACACATTTATTTTATCCCCACCCCTAATAAAAAAAAGCATCGCGTACAAACGAATTTATAAATACAAATATGAAAAAATAAACTCTATCGTTTCAATTCTTCTCTGCACAAAATGGGCATAGACCACACTATTTATTACAAATCACTAAAACTTACATTTTCGTTTATCATAAACACAAAAGACTCAGTGGTGGCTCAGTTGGTGGAGCGCTCACCTCTGGTGCTAGGGATCGTCGGATCGATCCCTGCTAATGCCATGTGGGCTACCGTTACGAGTTACCGTTGACTGCTTTTGACTAACAACAATATATTGGGCATAATTACAGAGCAAATTTTATATCGTTCTAACCTCAAGTACTCACTCGTAATCGACGCTAACCCTACGGAAGGCACAACTGTTGTTCTGTTTCTCTTGTGTTTTCATTGCTTTTCCTTGTCGATTTATATAGAATGACACTATTGTACTAAATTTTAGGGCTAATTGAGGACATACTGCTGCTGCTCGTTCCTTCCAAAGATTTCATACTGTCGATCTGGCTGTAACGATAAACTCTGAGACGACATTCCTTATGTCTAAACGGTTCTAGGAGATACTAGATCGTATCGTAAAATCTAAATTCTATATTTCCACTGTTAGTGTTACTTTCTGAACCCTAAACTCAAAACTTTCTAGCAAACTTTCGCCATTAACACACTTGTTTACAATTTTTTCTCTGTATCTGTAACAATAGGCTACCCTAGTCATAACTGGTTATGTCCAGACAGTCCTATTTGACGAGAAACATTGAATGGTACAACTCAAGATTTTCTAGGTCAACTGGACGTGTCATATTACCCGGCTTGCGACAGACACTAATCAGGAGAGACATCATGGATAATTAACACTCATAATCCTTGGAAGGGATCGAAAGGGGCCCTATACATTATATTATAAGTTACTCATCCTGATGTTATCAGTTAGCCTAAAATTGTGTACTGTAACTTTAGCATCACCCTGTGTACATACTCTTCAATCATATGTTTGTGTATTCCTGCATGGTTCGTTGTTCTTCAACCTCCGTTTGTGCATGTGTCTGGAGAAGAAGATGATTATACTAATTAAACAACCTAATTTTTATAAAGACATTGCTAAGAATAATCCATTCCAAATGAGTTTTGTTTTATGACTGAGGAAAAAAAAGTAGCTTCCGTGACCTAGTATAGAGGCTAGTGTCACGCATGTGTGATTTAGCTGATGAGTTTGTTCAGCATTTATTTTTTGGGGGGTGCCTTGCATCATGTTGTAAAACATTTTGATGTTCGTTGAATTCCATTTCCGTAGGCCAAGGTAACGAGAATTGTTATTTTCTTACTGCTCTCATAGTTTGTTTTTTTATGACTAATGAGCTTTTAATCACCGTATAGCTATAAAAAGGAAATTATTTTGTAACCAGAATAGTAGGATTGGAAGGGACTGGGTGGAAAAGAGTGGGTTCTGAAACTCGTATTGAAGTTTTCAATTACTGTGCTTGTAAAACCGTTTCGTGTGCTCAAATTGCCATGAATTTATGATTTTTTACATCCTCTCCTATTCATATTTTATTTCATTTTTTAATCCCTTAAAAAAATCTCAAATTTATATTACGAGAGGTTTTTTTTGTTTGTTTGTTTTTTCAGGCACAAAGCCACATGAATCCCATCACGTTGGTGTCTTCTGATGTTAAGGGCCTGAGGCTTCATAACGAAAGTTACTACTTTAAGTAAAAGAATGCCTTTAATGTCTGAATGGCAGAAACTCAGTATTTTGAATCATGCCTTTGGCAACTTCCATTTCACCATTGTAGCTACAGAATATGAAATGAGTTTAAACCAGTCAACCACCGCTTATATTAGGATTTTCTTCTCAACAATTTAGCCTTAAAATCAAAATGAGGGTGCAATTTCGGTGATCAATTCTAGATGCATATTCATCCACACGAGTTTCTAATCCTGTTACAACAAAAGTTAAAGAGTCAACTGATTAATATGAGGGTCATCCGAAAGGTGTTGTCCTGTTTTCCCTATTCCGGTTTCGCCTACTGTTGAGACGAAGGGAAATTTTTGAACTATTGGACTTTTCGTTTGAATTAATTCTCACATTGAATGCACAGAACACAGAGAAACTACATTCTGTTCGTTTTATTTCAACATGCCATTTTGCAATCATCACACCCGTCATTACTCCTTATTCACTATTAACGTGGTGCCTCTGATATTGTATTTTGAATATTAATCGACAATCTTGAATGTCGTTTGAATTTGAATTTAATTTTTAAGGTCTTTAGGCAACTTTGGCTCAGGTCGATGCATCTGAAGCGATGTGGAGAAACAAATTCTTAATTTTGATTGATGGATATTAGTGAATATTTTAGATAAAAGGCAAGGAATATTATCTCTTTTAATACTGGAGCCATACAATTGTGACTAAAGTGTTATATAGAAAGAAGGGAAAGCGTATGTCAGGACGCTGACTTTAGTGGTGGAAAAGACAACGGAAAAAGGTTTTGCCTTTAACCCTACTAGGAAAGCTGTAGTAGATTTTGAAAGAGCAGCTTTAAACAGCACTAAAGTGCATGGCTGATTTTCATTACACGCACTACACTTGGAGAAAGGTGCCCTTGGAGTTGGTTTCTCTCTATCAAGAAAATGGATGTGTCGGGCCGCAGGACTTCCACTTGTTCCACTGGAAAATGTAAGCGAAGTTCTGCTCCATTTGCAAAAAGATGCACTGGAGGTCCATAAGACAGAGGCTTTCCTTGATTATGTAGTTAAAACGTAGGTAAACGAAGCAGAAGCCAAGCGTCATACGTGTCACATTATTAATAATTATTTGCAAAATGCTTTGCTAAAGAGATATTATTTTTTAATATTACCGTGTGCACAATGCTAAATGCAAATAGCACAGATTATGCAGTTGAAGGAATGATAATTTCTTCTGGAACATACAAATATAACACAGATCATGATGACTTCATTATGATGAAATTCAATTATATTTTATACAAGTTAACGTTAAAAAAACATGAATATGTGGCAAAGATATTTGTGAATTTTGCAGTTCAGGAGCCACAATAACTGTAGACCGATACTACTATCATGTATGCGCACTAAAATCTTTACAAAATAATACAATTTAAAATATTTACAAAAGAATATAATCATTTAAATCGATACAGGAATGTTTATGTTCTGTTTATTATTAACGTTACTCCTTCCTTAATTACGCGATTTTACTTTTGAATGTAGATATTTCAAATATTTCACTGCACTGCTGTAATTATCTGTTTTTATTATTCTTATTTTAGTTGAGAAATAGTTTCGACAGCAATGGAGTGAGAACAACAATTATGTCGAGCGACGGCATGCTAAACTTCACAGAGGATTGCCTCAAGAGCAACCCAACATGTTTACGTTTGTTGGAGATAGTGAACAAAGAGCAGCTGGAGAATGAATGTCTAATGTTGCTGTGGAAAGTAGGTAACAAGACAAAAGTGTGCAGAAGTTGGAGTACAAACGGTTAGAGCAGAGAGTTCACTCTTTAGAAGATAGGGCTACATCTTAGTGCTTGCATTTGGAAAGTTGAGTATGGATGTATGACAAAAGCAAATGGTCTGCCGTGCCTTCTGTACAAATGTATAGGAATAAAAAAACATGTAGAATAGCATGATCTTTCTGTCATTTCACTTAAATTCCCACAGCTCAAAAATTTCCCTTTGTCTTGACACTAGGCGAAATAACAATTACTGTCTCGACTACTATCCTGATAAGATAGGAATCCTGATTAATATTACTGGAGCCCAGTAAGGGAGGAACGAATTGATGTAGACTGCATGTAGACAAATATTGTTTGAAGGTATTAAGTATTTCTATGAAAAGAAACACATATTTGGAATGATTCCTTCCTACTGGGATACTGTTTTGCCTACTGGGATACCAAATGTGTCTATCCTTTCATAAAAAAATAATAAAAATAACTTTTTAAAGACATACTTTTATTAAACAATTCGTACTAAAAGTAAAAAACAATTTTGTTTATGCATATCTAAAATGAAAAGCATGGGGTGCATTGTTGAAGAATTTTTAAAGTGACTGTATATGAAAGCGCGCCCCATGCTTTTCTTTTAGTCACGCATAAGCAAAAATATTTTTTACGTTTTAGTACGAATTGTTTGAGAAAAGTATGCCTTTAAAAAGTTGCTGTTTTTTTAAATTGTTTTTTACCCAAATCCTAACGTGTTCTGCAACCAGTCAAACGCAACAGCGTTGCAGGCTAGTATTTACTGGTCATATAAAAATATTAAAATATGCTTTTAAAATATATAAATATTTAGAAATATATGAAAGTAACAACAAAATACCGTACTGTATTGTCACCCGACTTATGTCGCTGTGCAAATTTTCATCACTGTATGACGTCGGAAAATGAGTTAAATTAATGTTGCAAGATTTGTGGACACCATGCACCATTGTGAACTAAAGAAAAGAATGTAAAAAATAATGTGTTCAAAAAAATATTTGTATAAAGTCTACAATCTGTAAACTATTGCCTCCACAAACACACACGCAAATTAAATGCACTAAAACGTGTTCATCCCACTAAAATGTTAAAATATTACGATAGAGTGACATGCACAAACGTCTCAATGTTTAACCTTACATGTCATTTTAGTAAATATTGACCAAATATATATGTCATAATCGGGATTACGCGTAGAAACCAAAACTTCTAGGACGTCGGCATCACCTCATGCATCAGGCCTCAAGAACATCAAAGGTATCCCACGATACACTTTATCACGCAACGCAATGTACTTGAATAGCACAGAAAAATGGAGGTAAACCACGTTTAAGAATATACAAATCACAGTAGAAAATATATATATGAAGTGTAAAACTTAATACCTTTTAACGAGACGAAACATTTTCGATAAGAAATTACCCGGTGATTAGCAGACGCTTTGCTCTGCAATTTAATGCATTATAAACTACAGCTATATGTCATATGTTGTTAGCTCATTTTCGACCATTTTGTGACGAACGTCCATTTTCTTTGTGGTCTTCAATTGAGAACATATCTCAAACAATAGATTTCTCAGCAAATCGAGGAAAGCATCAAAACTGTATATCGAAATGTGTACATACCTAAATAAACCTTTTTGTTTGAGGGGCAACTTTTATTCATTTTCTTTTCTTATTGAAGTAATCTATTATTCTTTGCATTATTTTTAATTTACACATTTGTCATGTTACATAAAAAGCGCACTTCTGGTACATACGCACTTCCTTATCACAAGAAGTGTACCACAAGTGACGAAAAAAGATAATTTATTTTTTGCACTTTCTGCACATATTTTCTTTTAGCGCACTTTTCGTAAGTTTCTTATGCATATTTAATATTGCGCGTTCACATCTGTGCACATTTAAAGCACAAAGAAATTACAAAAAAAAACAACTTATTCAAGGTGTTAAAAAAACAAGTGCACTTTAAATGTAGGTATAAGAAGTGTATTATTTCCACATTGCGGATCGTGTATTTCTTTCATTCATTTTTTAGATGAAATTGGAAAGCTTTGGGGATAACCCTTGCATTTGCGAAAATTAAGCTATTATGCTTTACAAAACCTGCGTATCCGCAAACAGGGCACAGAAATATTTTAATCCTTAAGACTTCCCTCATTCAACAAAGAAGTCTACATAAAAATAATACATGAAATAATGAATAAAATCTGCTTAATGCACACAATTGAATAGAATTTGTCTGTGACAATCATGAAACTAATTGCAACAGTCGTGTTGCGTATTCGCTCGTCTCTTGAAACGCACTAGAAAGCTTCGTGCATTAAAATAGTCTGGAGCAACCGGTGTGAAATATCGGCAGTATTATGTTCCTCCACATTCCGCACTAACTACCACTGTATAGGCTATAACCATCAAACTGCCATTACCGTCACCGTAAATTAATGTTTGTTCGAAACTCACGAAGTAACACATAGTATACAGGTATATATATATATATATATATATATATATATATATTAAACATTACAGCTAAGAGATTAAATAAATTTCAACGAGCAAATGTCCAAATATTTATTTCATAGTAACGTTTTATACGCGTATGTCTTTTATTTTTGAATATATAATACGAATATAAAAGCAAAATGACTTCTGAGTATTAGATATCATGTTGAAGGAATAACCTAAATTATAGTTGACATTATCGTCATGATCTGTAATCGCAAAATGTAGTGTATCATAAACATACGTAGTTGAGCTGGCCTTGTGTATCAACCTACATACAATGTTTAACCACAGAGTAGATCAAAAACAGGAAGTATTAAATATATGAGACAACTTTTGCAGCAGATACTAATGTAAATCACGAGTTCGTAGCGCTGCTGGGTGCAAATCATGTGTCTACATCAGAAACTTATTCAACAAGGTATAGTCCAACGTTCCACCACTGACCCAATCCGTGGACGATACCTCGCGGCACGCCTGGAGACAAAACAATTGTTTGATGTCAGTTTTCACGTCGTCACGGAACTGAACATCATGCTCCGTAGTAGTGAACCATGGAACAAAACAGGTGAATATTATTGACGCAAGGTCTAGAATATAGGCTGGATGTAGTACATTTTCGAGGCTATCCAAGTCCTGAATATTTTGGCGGGTGACCTGTGACATCGCGCTTTGTTTAAAAGCAAAACAACCACCTTTCGGTTTACAATTGCTCCGTAACTAAGGCAGAGATCGTGTACCCGCTGCACTTCGCGTACAGGTTATAATTAACGGCTGGAGCACACAGAACAAGCCTCCCGTAAACGGGGCCCTCGCAGTTTCACCGCACTCATAATATGGTCCTACCTTCAAAAAGCCCTATTTGGAACCACTCTCTAAGTCTCATCTGCATTAATTTTCCGTTATCAGATATACAGCAAGGTTATCCACCAAAACTGCAGCCATGGAGATTTGTAAATTCTCAATAGAGATACCGATGATTATGCTCTGGGCTCAATCCATGTGGAACCATTTGACAGCACCTACTAGTCTGATAATTCAAGTTGATGGGACGTGACAAACGACGTTGATCTGAGTTGCATGAATGACATCTATTGCTAATCGTCGCACGCTGGTTCTAGATCTCTTCAACTTGGTGCAGAATACTCTTAGTGTTAGTATTCTGCACTTAACTGCATATACATTAAGATACATTATTATCATTACAAGACATTAAATTAAAAACACTATTCTCCACTACTACATTTATAAATTTGGCGGTATTTTAAGAGAAAACACTTCTGTGTTTTTCCGACACTACAACAGACAACTTAAATCCGCTTGTTGAATATATCTTTTTATAAAGCCAAATCAGATCAGATCTCATCACTTATCCTATCACCTACTCTCATGGTAACATAAGAACTTGCTGGCTGGCCTTTATTTGCTACAACAACAAAGACTAGCACGAAACTGCGGTTAAAATTTAAAACAGGCACTTAGCCTGTGTGGTGTAGGAGAGTCGCGGACTTTCTGATCGGCTTTGAAGAGGCATGTAATCTTCGACTCCTGATGTCAGTCTTATTAACTGAGATTGCTCGCGCTTCCTCTCACTTGTCGCAGACAAATGCTATTATGGTATCTAGACAAAGGCCTTCCCTATCTCCCTTTCCTAGGCCCGAAGAGTGCTCGCCGACGAACGTCATTCCTCTGATAGTGGCGATTACAGTTTCTGCAATAAATTTTATCTTACCTTATCGGGTAGTTGGCAGGGTTAGGTAGGCCACAACTGGCTGTCTAGCATTAAATATAACTTACATAAAATGGAAACGAGTGTTTCTTGGTTCAGTATTTCTATTCCCTCTCCGTGATTAATGAACGTAATCAGAATTTCTCATAAAATGTTAGAAGAAAGCAAACAAGGTAGTGTCTATAGAATCAATCGGCTTTATTTCCTAAAAGAACCCAATCTCCCATTTATTCAAAGAAAGAGGTGAAAAGTCTTTTCAGTTAAACCAATCATTCTATCTCATCTCTGTGTATTTAAAATCCAGACAATTAAGAAAATTAAACATGAGTTTTCAATC
>JAGDQP010034581.1:0-20030 GCA_022664845.1 Lepisma saccharinum | reverse complement strand
TCCATTGTTGTTGGTCTTTTCGTGAAGACTGTATTTGCCTATAGTAGATCTATATTTTCCTCCTCCATACCTTTGCATTGAAATCACCCAACACAATTTTCGAATTATACTTCGGTAATCGATCAAACAACCTTTCTAGCTCATCGTAGAATATATCTTTGTCGTTATCAGTAGCCACCTCGGTCGAAGCATAGACGTTTAATAAAACCGTGTTGCCCCATGGAGTAATTATCGTAACATACGATAGTCTTTCGTTGACGAACTCTATATTCTGAACCGCCTGAAGGATACTATTCTTAATGAGGAACCCTGTTCCGAATCGTGAGACTGTGTGTTCCCCCGTAGTATAAAGTGTACTTGCTTTGTGGGATGCTATCTTGACCCTCCCACCGAACTTCTTGTATCGCTAATATATCTAGCTCGTACTTCTCAGTCTGGCGTACCACCACCTGAAGAGTGCCCGTTTGGTATAATGCTCGGACGTTCCACGTTCCAATTCCAATGCTGTTCTCGGCGCAATCCCCGCTCGGAGATCCGAATGAGGGACTAATTTACCTCCGGAATATTTTACCTCAGGAGAATCCATGAACAGAACAGAATCCATCTGTTACTATTTCTTAACATGTTCTAGCAGTGTAGAGTTGTCAGCTCTACGACCTCACAGTAAATGTAGACATTCAAGATGTCATCCTCTGTCCATCTCTGAGCCTTGCCGATGTCATTCATCTTCAGCCTCAGAGTGGTAATGGTGATGCTGAGTCCCCTCACCATGATATTTTTGTTCGGGGTTATCTACCCCTAGCCTTTGTAGAGCCCTCTACTAACTGCAAGGCAGCAGTACTGGTTTTGGTCCGCCCAGAATATTTCCGGTACCCAGCATATGTGGTCGGCATTCCCCTATCCGCCACTTGGGGAGGCGCCTGGTGGGAGACCAGTAACTCCAGTAACTATAACAATCATATTCACCCGTTTTCTATCCACTGCTGGATGAAGGTCTCCCCCTTTCCAGATATCTCGGTCTGCTGATATCCTCATCTATGGAGCTCCTGAAAAACGCTTGATTTCATCTACCCATCTTACTTTTGTACGTCGTCTCGGTCGTTTCTTTTCTCTAGGAATTCAGTGTAGTACATTTGTCGTCCACCTTCCATCTCTTCTTCTAGCTTTGTGACCGGCCCATTTCCACTTCAGCTTCTTCGCAGTCTTGATTACATCCTCTACCTTTGTTTGTGCGTGAATCCATTCACTTATCTACCTGTCTCTCTGGGTTATTCCTAGCATGCATGTCACCATTCCTCTTTGTGTGACTCTCAATCTTTGATTCGTTTGCGCATTCAATGTCCAAGTTTCACAGCCATACATCATCACAGGTAAGACACATTGATTATAAACTTTACGCTTCAGACACATTGGTAGTTTGCTTTTGAAAATAAAGTGTAGTCTTCCAAACGAACTCCACGCCATTTTACATCTTTTTACTTCATCAGTCAACTTCATAACTTCATCCCATTTTAAATTTTGGAACACTCTCTCCAGGACTGGAGAAAACAATTTTGGAGAAATTGAATCTCCTTGCCTTACCCGTTTCCAACTTTGTTTTTTTTTTTACTTTGTTGATGTAGTCTAATGACAGATGTGGCAGTCGAATAAATGTTTCGCAGTAGCTTGATGTATGTATTTTCGATGCCTTGATGTTCAAGTGATTTAAGTACTGCTGACAAGGAGAACGAATCGAAATCTTTTTCAAATTTTTCGAAATCCCAAACATAGTGGAAGTTTTATTCAGTAGTCCTTTCCATAACTTCATTCAATGTTTGTATGTGGTCCATTGTGCTAAATCCACGACGAAATCCGGCTTGTTCCCTTCCCTGGTTAAAATCCAAGTCCCGTTCAATACGATTCAAAATAACTTTGGTGAATATTTTGTATAGAGCTGACAGTAAACTAATTGATCTGTAGTTTTCGACGCGTTCTTTGTCCCCTTTCTTGTACAACAAGCATTATTCCAACTTGAGGGTATTTCTCTCTTCCTCAGGTACATTGAGAATATTTTCGCAAGTTCCTCTTTTATGTTTTCACCTAACCATTCAAACATCTCTGCTGTGAGAGAACTGCTCTTCTTTTTTCGACTTTCCGTTATTCATATCTTTAATTGCTTTATCCACTTCTTCTTTCATAATGTTATTATGCTATTACAGTTAAATTTACCAACTACGGGTCCAGAGCATTGATTTTCAGGAACAAAAGGAAATTAAATAACTCGGGTATTTCAACCAGGGAGGATCTTTGTCAAGCTTGGTTACGGCTGTTCAAAAAGCAACGGACAAATTTTGTACAAGGGATGTTTTTACGCAAAATCGTAAAGTAGTGGTTGTGAAAGACAAACAAAAGCACTTCATTACAAATGTGAGTGAGCTACGATCACTTTGAGCTCAGCAATATCACAGCATCGTACGGCAAGAGTGGATTGATTTCGTTAGAATAGTTGTGTGTGTGTGTGTGTGTGTGTGTGTGGTGTTTTTGGTGTAGCTTTTATCATGTTTGTGAGTCTCTTGAACAGCATTCCCAGCATATATTTTCATAACTGCTGGTCTATACTGTGTCGACGTTTATGCTTATTTGTAAATATGTAATGTTAGTTTATCATGTGTGTTAGTATACCTTAGTCTTCAGTTGTGTAATTTTTATTTTTACTTGTACTAAAATGTTTAGTTTTGGAGTAATACCGGAAACTCGGTTGGGTAACTGTACAAGTTGAGAATCTAAATTCTTCACCGTTTCTTATTTATAAATGTGTGTTAGTTTTTCATGTGTGTTATTATACTTTAGTCTTGAGTTGTGTATCATTGGTGCAATCTCAATTTTTACTTGTACTAAAATGTTTAATTTAGGAGTAATATAGGAAAATCGGTTGGGTAACTTTTCAAGGGGAAAATCTAAATCTAAAATCTAAATGTGTATGTTAGTTTCTCATGTGTGTTAGTATACTTTGGTTTTCAGTTGTGTATCTTTAGTGTAATTTTAAATTTTACTAGTACTAAAATATTCAGTTTTGAAGTAATTCCGGAAGTTCAGTTGTGTAACTGTACAAAGTGCAAATCTAAATTCTCTACCGGTTTACTTTCTAAGAGCTTACTCGCTAACGACTTTTCGTTATACTGTGGTTTCATAGAGAAAGGTTTGCCTAAACTTGTGAAT
The DNA here is from genome assembly GCA_022664845.1 of Lepisma saccharinum. NCBI lineage: Eukaryota > Metazoa > Arthropoda > Insecta > Zygentoma > Lepismatidae > Lepisma > Lepisma saccharinum. The sequence continues at coordinate 16,832 of JAGDQP010034581.1, read as the reverse complement.
GAGTACCGGTAATGTACGTCTGATACAAGGTAGCATTCCTGACCACTTAAATACTGGAACGATACTCTACATGGTAAGATTGAGGGAATAGCAAACATACTACAAAGGTCTCAGTTCTTAATGATGCACGCTAATGTCCGTTCCATTATTGCCAAATAGATGAATTACGGCTATTGTTTTCGGAAATGCAGTGCGCAATTTTCGTAGTTACGGAATCGTGGCTCGATCAATCATTAGATAAAGCATTATTGAAATACCTGGGTTTTCTATTCTTCGACAAGATAGACAACATAAAGAAGGTGGGGGAATTATAGTATATTTTCTTCATAATTTAAATATTAAACTTGTTCAGATTCAGAAAACAGAGGAAATAGAATGCCTTCTTATTGTTGTTAGGGTAAATTCGCTTCAGTTAGGTGTGATATCGGTATATAGATTTCCAAGTACTCTTTATTGTAAGTTATCTGTTCTCGAAGATTTTATAACACATTTATATCCACAAGTAGATAGTCTTTACATATTGGGTGACTTAAATTGCGATCAGCTGTGTCCGGATGAACCTGAAACGAAGTACTTAAAGTCCATTCTGGATAGTCTTGACCTTGCTCAACTAATTAAAAAAACAACCAAAATAATGGTGAATCGTTACTCGATTTGATAATTACTGACAGAACTGAATTTGTCGTATCGTGTGGGGTCAGTTCGCCTATCGGTTCATCGGATTATAGTTTAACGTATGTTACCCTAAACCTTAAAAAGCCTCAGCAGAAACATTTTGATATTCATTATCGTGATTACAACTCGTTTCAGAAGGAAACTTTTCTTCAAAACGCACGGGCATGGAACTGGAAACAAATTGAAGCGCAGGAAAATATAGATAGTAAAGTTAATTTTCTTGAAGATCTGTAGCTAGTTTCTTTGACGTACATGCACCGAAACGGATAGTTAGAATCACGAAGAACAAATTGCCATACATTTCCAGTAACACAAAGCTGTTGATAAAACTTCGCGATCGTGCACATCGAAAGTTTAAACGCACTAGGTTACAGCAGCACTGGGATGAATATAAAGAACTTCGTAAGTTTACTACTGCAGTAATAAGTCAAGAGAAGTCTGCTTATTTTGCTTATCGTGTAAATTGCGCTAAAAACACCAGAGATACATGGAAGAAACTGCGTTAGGGTTACCACCCGTCCGGGATTAGCCCGGACAGCCCGGGAATCAAGAGATTTGTCCGGAGTCCGGATTGGGAAGTTAAATGTCCGGGAATTCGCTTTATTGTACAAACCTCAGCATTTTATTCCGTGGGAAGTCCTTGACAGAGACATTTTATAACATTTCTAAATTACACACGCAGTACATGAGGCACTGTTCACAGTTGATCGTAAAGTTATCCGCTTTGGAATAATTTACTATGACTTATTTATATAAGTAGAGTTTCACATTTATAAAGAATTGCACCACTCCGATTTTCATGGAAGAAATTGGTAGATTATCTTATAGGTAAATCTTATAGGCAGGTAAGACTGTGGTTTCTGTGTACTTCGATCATTAGACTACATATTTAATCAATAAAAGGTAGGCAATAGCGAATGTCTATATATTTATTTAGTTGTCTTCAAATGCCACTGTATCTCTAATGAACTGCATTTCGAAATACATTATTTCATGATGCAGCAACGTAGCAGAGATTTTATGGCTTTACGAACGTATAGAAATGCAGTTTAAATAAACAATTACCTTCGTAAATTATTGTTTTTTTTTAATTGTTCAATACTTGGTAGCACTTCGTCATTAAAACTTACTGGCTTTTAAAAAGGTGAAGCATATTACTGAAAAATACTTTCATCTATCCAAGTAGACCAGTGATTCTTAACCGGTGTGCCGCGGCACTACTATGCCGCGAGATTTGATAGGTTTGTCGCGAAACTTTTGAGACTGTGATTTTGCTGGTGAAAGTAATTCAAATAATTTTACTCAATGTTTATTTTGAAAGAGGAACAAGAAAAAATATTCATGAGCTTAAATATATTTATTTTACAAGGAAATTATTGGTTTGTTTACTCCTTACAATAAAAGATACCTTGCAATATTAGTGACAAAGTCTCACGGATTGTTGCCAACTCGTACGTTAGTGTGCCTCGGGAACACACTACAAAGGATAGCGCCGCGAAGAGAAAAAGGTTGAGAACCACAGAAGTAGACCATCCCAGGGGCTCCGTACATAGAATTACAAATCTGTCCGGGAATCCGAAAATGGAAAGGTGATAATTCTACACTGCGTGAATTTGGAGTAGGTCGTAGAAACTCAGCCTTGGAACTTTCTAAAGAACTAAATGATCCTAACCTTATCAACTTCATTTCGCTAGCTCATACTATATCTCGGCGACGAGCAACTTTAAGTTTGATAAACAAATTAATCGGTACAATTCACTCATGCATCCCACTTGTAGTAAACCTATGATGACATCACTGGCAGGATGCTGAAACTAGTCTTGCCTGCCATCTTATCTCCTTTAACACACATAATGAACCACTCATTGACTAATGGCAGTTTCCCTACTGCGTGGAAACTAGCTAAAGTTTTACCGTTACCGAAACACAGTGCTATAAAATCGATTGATGACCAATAAGTATATTGCCAATATTTTCTAAAGTAATCGAAAAGTTAGTGTCCGAACAAATTGTTTCTCATATTGATAACGCTGGCATTCTGCCGTCTGTCCTATCTGGCTTTCGTAAATCGCATAGCACCTGCACTGCTTTGTTAGATATTACTGATTTTGTGTTACGTGCACTAAATGACGGACATGTAGTTATATTAGTTCTATTGGACCACTCAAAAGCATTTGAATTTGTCCATTATGGTGTTCTTTTAGCAAAATTGAAATATTATAATTTCTCTGACAACACACTAAAATGGTTCAGTTCCTATACGTTAAATCGAAAACAACAGGTTACTTTGCATACTCAGCAATATAAAGTTTCTGAAGCAATTATTGTTGACAGGGGTGTTCCACAAGGTTCGATTCTGGGACCATTATTGTTCACTCTATATTCCGCAGATATGGTATTAGTTATCAAACATGCAAAAATTCACTGTTATGCCGGTGACACTCAATTACTCATAACAACATTACCTGAGAACATATCGAAAGAGGTTGAAGCTCTTAACCAAGACCTAAATGCAATCAGTAGCTGGTGCGTTAACAATGGACTTGTAATTAACCCACTAAAATGTACGTACACTGTTCTGGGAACTTCTCAAGAACTCAATAAAATCACGCCTTACGATTTAGACTTTCGACTTAAACTCAGACATTAAGTATTCAGAATACATAAAAAATCTTGGAATAGAAATCGATGCGAAATTAACCATGAACAAACATGTTTCTACCCAATGTTCCAAAGCCGTAGGGGTGTTAAGATATCTTTATAAAATTCGAGACTGCTAATCACAAGATGTAAAACTCCTTCTCACACAAATGTTGGTATTACTGTTATTCGATTATTGTCTATGGTCCACTTCTTACAATAAACCAAGCTAATTTGATACAAAAGGTACAAAATTCTTGTGTCCGCTTCTTTTTTGGCTTAAGAAAATCTGAACATATTCTGCCAGTTCTCAATAACAACAATTTACTGACAATGTCAAGAAGAAGGTATTTACACTATTGCTGTGTTGTTTTTAAAATTCTTAAAACAGAATGTCCCGAATATCTGTATAGGAAACTAATAAATAGATCTGCTTTTCATTCTTATTCGACACGCAGAAATAAGAACTTTGATATTCCACGTCATCGGCTTAAACACACAATCGCATCATTTTCAGTATTCGCTGCCAAGTCATGGCAAATTGGTTTCACTTGTAAAGAAAATAAAAATATCACGTAGTGGAGATGTATTTGGTATGTCTTCATTAGTTTCAAACATATAATTGATATTATTTTAACACCCCTTGTAGATTTGATAAATTGGTCCGTCTCGGATGCGGTTTTCCGGGCTGTCGAAAACATCAATTGTTGTTCCAATATATAAGAAAGGTGACAAACAACAAGCTGATAATTACAGACCAATTGCTCTTGTTCCTATATTTTCTAAGATATTTGAACACTGTCTGTTATCTCAATTGTCCTCTTATTTTTTTCAGGGTAATATAATACACAGCTCACAACATGGTTTTAGATCAGGTGCCTCCACAATTTCTGCTATCACTGAGCTTGTCAACTCAATTCATGACAGTTTTGAACAGAAAAACATTACGTCTTCTATCTTTCTTGATTTGAGTCGAGCTTTTGATACGATCTCACATCCTATTCTTTTGGATAAATTACACTGGTATGGGGTCTCGACTAATACAGTCAATTTGATTCGCTCTTATCTTATAGATAGAAGACAAATTGTAAAATTTAATAATACATTTTCCTCAGTAGAATTGGTAAAACGTGGGGCTCGGTTCTTGGCCCTTTTTTGTTCTCTGCTTATATTAATAATTTTCCTATTTATTTAAACTGTAAATCAATACTTTACGCTGACGATACTACATTGATCTCAATAGCTCACAATTTGGATGAAATACACAGTCTAAATGCTGACACTTTACAACTTGCTTCAAAATGGTTAAAATATAATGAATTGGTTTTTAATAATTCCAAAACTGAGTCAATGTTGTTCTCATTAATACCGAATATTATCTCACAGAATCAGTCTGACAGTATTAAGGTACTGGGTATCACAATCGATCCGAAATTGACTTGGAGTAATCATACGAATGCGGTATGTAAGAAGATAGCCAAAAACATATATTTATTGAAAAGGCTAAGACAACTTGTATGTCTTAGATACTTACTACTAGTATATTATGCTATGATACACTCTCACCTATCTTATGGTGTAGCCTTATGGGGTAATTCCACCGGAGCAATGAATGTCTTCTGTTGGCAGAAAAAAGCTTTGCGATGTATGCTGAAAATGGGCTCCAGAGACTCCTGTAGAGAAGCTTTTAAATTTTATGGTATTATGACACTTCCCTGTATATATATTTTACATTGTCTCGTTTATATTAAGTCAATAATTAATAATCTTCCAACCATTGACGGGCAACATAATTACTTCACTAGAGGTTGTGACAACCTAATAACTCCACGAGCAAGGTTAACCAAACTCCAGAATAGTTACAAAATTACTGGGATAATTTTTTAAAATTTTTTACCTCTTGAAATTAGGAATCTCGACATCTCAAGCTTTAAATGTAGAATAAGAAAGGTATTGGAATTATGCAGTGGATATTCGCTTCAAGAAGTTGAAGAAAATATTAGAGCTTATTATAATTAAGATTGTATGTTGGCCTGTTACGTGATTTTTAAAAATAATGTACTCTTAATCATAAATTTTATACAAGGTTTATACCAGTATAAAAAAGGTAAATTTTTAGAAACTCTTTAACAATTGTAAGATAGTTTTTCTTATAAATGCCTGAATATGTATTTTGACGACGTTGATAGCACTGTTCAAAAATTGAATAAAGATGAATAAGCATGAATAAGCAGGCTAAATGTTCCCAGAGGCCTGACCCGGCCAGGCTAAATCCTATTCACTTAGCCCCTTTCACTTTCATTTTCATTCTGTGGATAATAAAAAAATATGTTACAAAATCGGTCAGAATAAAATTGGATACCGTATCATCTGAATGTGAAAGTTATTAATGCGTAGTTCCTGACAATCACAAATCTCTCACAAGCTTCGTGCTTGTCCAGAATATCTGAAAAATCTCACCGGGGAGAATTATACAACTCCGAAGCTACTTTTGAAGTTTTCAGGGAATTTGAAACTAGGTTCGATATGCTATTACTAATCCTTTAAAGCGCTTCTGAGGTATATTTGCATGCTCTGCGAACAATGCTTCCGGTTGCTCCCTAAAGAAGGACTGATCCTTTTCCAGAGTCCTGCAATCGGGTGTGAATTCGGTACGTCCCGGCAAGGTTATACACCCACATCGATCCGAGCACTCCGCAGGCACACATATACGAAAAGGACTGGCTCGGAAAGTGAGCGATTGCGTTGAGTGCCCATTTTTCTGGCTGGCCCGACGTTTTCAGGACTCGTATCGGGCCTGGCGAGTCGGGCCCAGATGCGGAATTTCCCCAATTAATACTTCAGAAAACATTGCACTGTAAGATTTGTTAAATTTTTTCAATTTTCTGAGCACATCGCACAGCAGTTTAAGAAAAAGAAATTACTTCCGTTATCAGATCTAATCACAAGCGTTTACAGATTTGTCTGTTTACAAACGAATTTAAAAAAAAATTGGTCGATTTTATTTTGTATGCGCCATTCTGGTAACTTTGACTTGAGTGTTATCCTGAAATAATTGCAATGCTTGTTAAATCCACAGAAATTCGAACACACAACCTAGCAGACACTGGTCTAGTGCCTCAGAGCCCACGACTACCTCGGTCCAAACCAACGAATTTACAAAAAGAATCTACATCTCAAGATTACAACGAACAATAATAGGAAACATATGCGATAGTCAGTTAAGCTTTCTTGTTATACAGCAGTTTTTATAGTTCAAGATCAATTTTATTTAATCTACTATTTATTTCACATTTACATAATACTAGCTGTATTTCCAGAAGTGGTTCGATCGTTTTATCCACCGTGCGCGCCCATGTGTCGACGGGAAATTAGCTTTGGCGAAATTAGAAAACACAACGGTCAGTGTTGTACAGATATATAAGTAGTTTTTTGTAAATTTATTAGGTCTTTGTATATAGGATTATTGCTGAGGAAGCCGATAGTAAGAGATGGTGCCTTTTCTTCCCCTATTCTATCCTCCTTCATCTACCTCTTGTTTGCAAGTATGATTGTAAAAATCAACCACTTTCTGCCTTCAAAACTGGAAATTGCTATCTAGCACACAAGGAAGGGAGGAAAGATGTAATCCCACATGCTTGCGGTCACGGGATCTGTAAATAGCGAAAACATCTACTGTGAATATTTTTTTCTGAAGAGCGGAAACAACCTCAAATGTTTCTTTTTTCTCCTTTCTTTCTTGAACTTCTTTTTGAGCACAGTCTTATAAATGAATGGGCCCCTGTACTTACCGGTCTTTGTCAAGGTCGTTGATTCCCACAAATCTTCTCAGCATCACCATAACAAATGGAATGTTTATAGAGATCCTCTTCCTCCTTTCTCTTCATCCCAATCATGTCTTTGGTAAAAGCACCGCATGCTCACTCTATAGCTGTCTGTTCAATCAGCGAAATATCGTGTGTAGCTTGTCGCCACGAATTGGCCGCTAGATGGAAGGCGTATTCAAGGGTTGTTGTGTTACTCAAAAGCATTAAGTGATGCCGTTGCAATATGGAATTTTGATTTTTGTAAGGACACAGAATGATTGTTCTAAAGATTGTTCTAAAGAAGATTGTTCTAAAGACCCTACCCCGCCTGCGAAAGATTTCTCTGGAAGAAACTATAGTTCTAGCGTTGCTTTCACTATTAGATAGTGCCTGACAACGATACTCATTAATGTGCCGTAGTATGGGAGACTACAATATATAACCATAACAAATAACGCCATAGAGACAGAATTAGAGTACAGTACGACTAGTACTGTACAGTACAAAAAATAATTTTAAAAACATACGTTTCTTAAACAATTCGTACTAAAAAGTAAAAAATTATTTCTTTATGCATAATTAAAAAGAAAAGCATGGGCGGGGGGGCGCTCTCATATACAGTCATTTTATAAATTCCTCAATTGGCTCACCAAATGCTTTTCTTTTTAGTCATGCATAAAGAAAATTAGTTTTAACTTTTAATGCGAATTGTTTAAGAAAAGTATGTTTTTAGAAAGTCTTATTATTTTTCGAGTTAATTCGGTGCTTTTTCTCAAGCTGATCTTATGACCCAAATTCTAAAGTGCTCTTCAACCAATCAAACGGAACGTCGTTGCGGGCCAGTATATATTTTAGGATAAGGAAAAAATACCAAAAAATATGCTTTTAAAATATGAAATTAACAACGGAATATTGTATTGTCACCCGACTTACGTCGCCGTGCAAAATTTTACTATTATATGACGTCGGAAGACGAGTTAAATTAACGTTACAAGATGTGAGGACACGATGAGCCATTGTGAATTAAAGAAAAGTATGTAATGATATTGGTTTCAACATTCGTTAAGCGAATGCAAAATTACACACCCTTTCAAAAATAAGTCTTTAGGCGATAAGAAGATAAAATACCTCAGTGTGTTTTTACTCAGTAAATGATATTATCTCAGTCTAACTTTGTGATAGAAATCAAAAAAGTAATATGATTCAGTATCATGAACGTTGTAATCATGAACACTTACCTCTCGAATCAAGATCTCTTCTAATATTGTAATCCCAACTAAGTTTCTGTCTTCCCAATGGCCTTATTTCCTCCGGTTTTCTAACCACGAACATACTCTTCGTTTTCCCCCATCCGAGCTACATTACCTTCCCATCTTAGAAGTCGTAATTTCATTATTCTTCCAACACTGGGTAAGTCGTACTATACAGTCGCCTCCATTCTCCAGTCATCTCGTATATCTTTGTCAACACCTAATTTTCAAACACACGCAATTTATGCTTATCTCCTAGAGTCATCTTTCGCAACAATAAAATATTACCAGCAGAATAGCAGAATTATTTTTAAAATAGCATATTCTAATCGAAAGAAACAATAGTGGTGACCAAGCAACACCTTGTTTCAATCCGCTGTCAATCTCGAAAGTATTTGATATATTATTCATTACCTATACATATTCGGCTTATGGGGTCGCTGAGACACATCTTCAGTAGCTGAACAGTTTGCTTTCGAATTACAGATCATACTAGGATATTAGATAGCTTTCCCCTTTTGATGGAATTATATGCTTTCTAAAAATCGATGAACAAGCAGCGAAACGTCCCATTGTATTCCCATTTCATCTCAAGGTAAAAATCTGGTCCAATGTAGAACTATCTTTTAAATCCACATTATTTCATCTACGTATACGCTTAGGCGTGTTAGCATTATATTACTCAGAACTTTGTAGTAACATGTTGCAAGTAAAGAGATTCCACGGTAATTATTGAAGTCAGAATTGTCGCCTTTCTATAAATCGAAACTATTACTGAGGTTTTTCATTCCTTTAGATGTTCCTCCTGTCTCTCTTATTACTTCCTTTACCTCGTTTCTGCTTGTTATATATGCTTCTAAGTATTTAAATTTGTTTACTTTGTCTATGATCTCATTTTTAATCGTAATGTTTCTATAGGCACTGTGCAGGAGAGAACAATCCACGGCACGGCCTACCTCCAAATGAAACAAATGTATATAATGTTTACATTGCAATTGTCGGTTTACAATTTAAAAACTTTCCTGGACAGCGGTTTAACTTTATTTGGGAACCGAAATACTTTGCTTGTATGCTTTTTCCCTATATTCGTGTAATAACAGAATGATCGGACGGAATCCACAGGCTTCCTTTCTTCTCACCTTCTTTGGTTATAACACGTAACCACTTTTTACGTTGTTCATTGTCTGCCGGAATTTCGTGAAATGATAATCCACTGTATTCCGACTTGTCTTTGTTTTTGCGTTACAGAATGGTATGCAACAATTGTGCACCATTCTTTTCCTAAAACTCTTCGAAATATTCAGCTTTCCCTATACCAATACTCATGAGTTACTTACTAAAACGGATGATTTGTGCTGCCTCTAGCGTCGGAATTAGGACGCTAATGTTCACGCGGCAAACAATGCTTTTTGAAGCGAATGGGCAGGCAGCTATAGATTCAGCAGGCGGTGGGTAAAAGAAACAAGTTCTTTGTCTCGTAGGACTCATTCCACTACATCACCTGATTTTCGGTCAAGAAATGTGTCTGGCAATAAAATATGTAGTAGTAAAATCACCGCCAGCTACATCTATAGCTGCCTGCCCATTCGCTTCAAAAAGCATTGTTTGCCGCGTGAACGTTTGTTTCCTAATTCAGACACTAGAGGCAGCACAATATATCCGTTTTAATCAGTAACTCTTGAGTATAGTTTCTTCCACAGCATGTGAACCTTCGTTCCTTGCCTGAAACAAAATCTTTTAATAACCCACAGGGCACGTGCTTCTAACCGCGTTTTAAGTATTGGCAGATGAACGACGTTGCCAACCTTCATAAAAATAAAATCTTACTTTCACCAAAAAATAAACGCCCCACCAAAACTTTATCCTTTGTGAATAGTACAAAACTCCATTTCAAAAATTCATTAGGAAACATAAAGTTGATCTGAATGAGGATCAGTCGATAGAATGCTTTACTTGTAATCGAAAAGACCCAGGTTCGATTTCTGGTGCCGCCTATCCTGACTGATGTTTTCCATTTTCCCTCGGTAACATCTCGATAAATGCGCCCTAGTTATTATTATTATTCGGCTATCATTATTACTACAATTATTAGAGATATTGGAAACTCGTAATAAATTTCGATTGAAATCGTCAATCTTATCGAATTCAACTTTCTTCTTGTTCACTTTCTTCTTTGTTGGACTTTGGTAACTGTCCGGATTTTGAGTTTCTCTTTACTGTCGATTTACTGACACCTGTCGCCGCTTCGAATAAAATATTAATGTTCTTGCTCGGCAATACCCATTTATTGTCCAAAACACCACGCATAAAATCACGTACATTTCTGACTATTTTCACAGTTTGATTTCTTAACTTTGTCCCTTTTTCAATTAAACCATCTATCCTTCTTCTTTGTTGGTGTACATTGCGTAGAAGGTCCAGCAACAGGCTTTCTATCTGCACTTCTACCAGACAGCCACGGTCTAAAAGAAAATCTAATATTCTGCTTTTCTTATCCTGACTCACAAACAAAAACAAACTAAATTTCTAGAGGGTAATACCATTTACTGAGGAAAAAAAAATAAAACATATTCTTTTTAGTATGGAACTTCTTTATCCTAAAATAAATACTGGTCCGCAACGACGTTCCGTTTGACTGGTTGCAGAACACTTTAGGATTTGGGTCACAAGATCAGCTTGAGAAAAAGCATCCTAACACCGAAATAACTCGATAAAATAATAAAGGACTTTCTAACACCGTACTTTTCTTAAACAATTCGTACTAAAATTAAAACTAATTTTCTTTATGCATGACTAAAAAGAAAAGCATAATGTGCGCCATTTGAAGAATTTATAAAGTGACTGTATATGAGAGCGCGACTTCATGCTTTTCTTTATAATCATGCATAAATAAATATTTTTTTTACTTTTCAGTACGAATTGTTTAAGAAACGTATGTTTTTTTTTTAAAAAAAAAGTATGTTTTTAGTACTGTACAGTACTAGTCGTACATTATTATTTCATTCTATCTTTATGGCGTTATTTGTTATGGTTATATATTGTAGTCTCCCATACTACGGCACATTAATGAGTATCGTTGTCAAGTACTATCTAATAGTGAAAGCAAGTTTCTTTTAGAGAAATCTTTCGTGGGCGAGGGAGGGTCCACGGAAGGGGAGTAATTTTTGTGTTCTGGGGGTAAGACTCTTCTTATTACACTTTGAAAATATTTCGAGGCCAGATTTATCCAGCTTCTTTTTGTCATGGACTTGATGTTATTATTAAAGCTTTATTGACTAAGATACACTACAGCAAATGTTATTTATCAGCATTTCTCATCGCCCGCATAATTGAGAAATATGAAAATAACGAAGAATGACTTCTGCTCAGACTTGAGTTTTGTATAAAAGCCACTATATTTGTCTTTCACTTTAGAACAATCATTCTGTGTCATTACAGAAATCAAAATTCCATATTGCAACGGCATCACTTAATGATTTTGAGTAGCAGAACAAGCCTTGGATACGCCTTCCATCTAGCGGCCAATTCGTGGCGACAGGCTACACATGATTTCTCGTTGATTGGACTGGCAGCTATAGATGCAGCTGGTGGTGAGTAAAATAAAGTCGGCCAATCACTCCTATTGCTACTTCTCTGTAAATCAATAGTGCAATGTTTTCGATTTATTTTCTTCTCGAGTTTTGACGCATTTGGTGTTCAAGTTCGTTTGCCTCCAGTTGTGGGGTTGTGGGTTTGGTAAGAAATTTGACCAAGGTCAGTACTGATTTTGATTAACAAATATTTAAGGTGGGTCGGAAAATCTATTCTAGTGTTTAATTACGTTTTGTGCGACTAGCTGTGTATGTTAAAGTTTTTTTTTTTTTTTGTAGTATATGTATCCTACATTTGATCAAATTAACGCCTTAATACGTTTTTCTGTTATGGATCTACAGCAGGGTCGGATGTATATGAAATCTCACTTAGCGCCTCTTGCCCCATTCCTATCTTTATCTCAATTACTAACAGGATTTCAAATAAATTTATTTACGGCCTTTAGGCGTCTCACAAGTCAGGCACAAACCGAGATTGAGTGCCAGAAAGTATATTCTAAGGTAGTCGGCTACGTCCTAATTTGTACGTACGAGTCCAGCATTTACCTGAACCAAAATTAGTATAGGCTGACGCTGGGATCGGTCCCAGGACCTTACGATTACTAAGCCAAAGCCATACCAACTGAGCTAGGTCCGTGCGGTAGCAGGATTTCAGATTTTTCGGATTTAATTAGAAATTAAATACTGTATTAGAAACGCAAATATTCCACCGATTATTTTCTTTCTTCATTTCCCTCTCCTCCCTTCTTGTTCTTAAGATTTTGAGTGCTCTAGAATAGCAAAATATACCATTAAAACCGTATTTTTAAAAGCGTTTTAAACAGTCTATTATTATTTCTTTCTTTTTTGTATTAACGGAATGATTGTAGCATATTTTACTAATATTCTTATCAGAATGTTTATCTTTTACTAATATATATACTTGAAAACGTACAACTATGTCCAACCGAGCCTCCGTAGCTCAGTAGTAGAGCGTTGGCTTAGCATTAGGAAAATCATGGGTTCGATCCTAGCGCCAGACGTGAAGGTTACTGGTTCGATTTTTTCTGATTCGGAACTTTGACGCTTCGGATTATTGACGTGCGGATTATCCACGGTGAGGCCGAAACCAATAGGCAGCTACTCATAATTGTTCATAGTGTCAGTGTTCGAATTGCTAGGTGGGATGCCGGAAATTTTCTCTGCTGCGTGAAGATTTAATCCCTGCTTGTTCATTCCGAATATCACTCCAACCTGGGATAAAATCTTTATATTTCTACCCAAACATGTACTATGTTGAAACTTACCAGAAACCACTAGTCTTAGAATCCCTCCTTCGTAATTTATGACAAATCGGACACTGCATAGTGTTGCCCACAAGACGAGATTAAAGCTGTCTACTTTCTAAAATCTCTTGTCCAGAAAGGGTCTCGTCTCGAAAAGACGTTTGTTTGATATTGCTAGAATTTATGCATCCTCGTCTCGCTTTTCCATAGACATTTCTCTGTCTCCTCTCGTGGGCAACACTAATTATACATATAACCAGAAACAGGGTATACACATTTTTTGAATACATGTCAATATAAATGAATAGAAGGGCCAAGGTGTCTTAGTGATAGAGCGCTCACTACTGGACACTGGTGCGCAAGGGCATCGACTAGGTCCCTACTAGTGCTATATGGGCTTTGTGATGACCGTGTGAGGAGGTTTTCTCGTTTTTCCCGTTTCCTGCAACTTTCTTCATTCCAGCATTTCTCCCATCATTATCCAGTTGGCCTGAACCAAAGTTGCCTAAAGACCTTAAATGAAATTCAAATAAATATATAGGATAAAGTTAATAGAGAATCGCATTGAAGTCAACGTAGCCAATATGTTAACTTCCTTTACACATATGACCTGTTAACGTGGTTTGACTTGCCGGGGAGAATACCCGGATATTCTCTGTTATTCGAGGATTTCATCCTCCGTTATTTGTACCAATTTTCTACCCAACCAGCAAAAATCTTTATTTCTGCGTACACAGATATAAAATTAGGTGAAAACTTACAAGCAATCATTAGTTTTAGGATAACCTAGTAGTGTGATACGTACATATCGCCCGAAAATACAGGTTGTCAACTCGTGTAAAGCTTTTTTTTAAAATTATGAAGGAATTATAACTCAGTTAACACAATTCTTACCATTTTAGTGTTGCCATTTACATTAAATTTAATAAATAAAAATCACTAAATTTAGCTAGAAAGTAACAACTTCGGTCTTTTTTTAAATACGAAAACCTTGTTACCATTTTCTATTAGTTTTTTCAGCAAATTGTAGCGGAGGATGATAATACATGAAATTGTTATTTGATTGAACAAACATTTTAAATTACGTAACATGAATGTAATTCTACAATTTGATTTGCAAGCACATACGCCGATTGAAGTTACACTCGTAGTGTCAGACGCACAACTTAACATATACAACATAGATTTGTCTTAAACTTTAACTCAATTGTTAGTCGATCGACCATTATATGAAGATACAAACTTTTACTGAAAGACTAACGTGAAAACTTGAATTTCATTCTGTACAGAAATTCATTTTACTGCTGTATTCACTTAACGAAAAAAGTTAGGATAATTAGGATAATCAGTTTCAAATTCTATTTGTTGTTAGCGAGAGAAACTTTAACAATACCTTGTTATTTTGTTTTCCTTAGAGTATGCAGGAAGAACATACATTTGACCTTATTCAAAGCGTTCGCTTACAGAACCGGCTTTTGCAAGAAATAGTCGGAAATATTTTAAAGTTCAAACGAGACATCTTTCCCCACAATCTTTATCGTTTTTTATCGCACGGTCAAACCAGTACCCAGGGACATGGTCTTTCATATTTCTGCTGTAAAGCTAGAAGATCCGAAAGAACATTGTCAACAAAATAGATAAATTGGCCTTAGATGTCAGAAAAGTCTAAATTCACAAGCAGGTAGTTTTTTTTTATTGCCCCTTGTTTATGGTTGGACAGATTTATGATAGGAAACCGTTAAAATCCAGATTGAATACAATGTAAAGGTATTTTAATTGCGAATTTTAAACGGGAAACACCTTTTCGTTTAGAAACAGGGAACAATGACCGACAACAAATATGTAGGTCAAGTAGACAGTAGGAGAGTACCAAACATTAGACCTAAAATGGCCGCCGTGTTTTAAGACTGATTTTATAGCCTGGAGGTTGTTGACGTCAGGTGGGGGAAGAACTGGAGGTGTAGTCCTCTAGTAGAAGGTTATTTTAGATGATTACATGTTATCCTAAATTACGTTGATTATAATTTCATTAATATTAATGGATAATGAATAAAATGCGCAGTGGTATAGCTAGGAATTGAATTATTTTGATATGAAATGGTCATCTAGGAGAGATGCTACAGGTAGTGCATTGACATATCTATCTAACTTAGACTATGAAGTTTATTGGTGTAAGGAAATAATTATTTATTCATCATTTTTAGTTTTTCCTCGGAGAATGATATGTCGGGGATTGAACACACATTCCTTATGAACAAACACATATAATGAACGGTGCTGCAGTTGCCGCCGTAGTTGTTTCTGTTGCAGCTGCCGTTCCCGTGGCCGGATTGCCTTGACTCTCGCGAAACGTTGCACAGGTTGCCGCTGTCGTCGTCGAGGTTACTGCCGCCATCCTTGATGTCGTCGTCGGTGTTGCCGCAATCGGTGCCGGTGTTACCGTACTAACGTTGTCACTGCCGTCGCCGCTGTTACCGCTAACGCAGATACAACACACGCGTTGATGCTGAAACAGCCGAAGCTTTTTCTGCCGTTGTGCCCGTGACCGGACCGCTGTAACTTCTGCCATTTCCGCAGTCGGACTGCAGTTGCCACACAACAGTGGACGTAGACATAGTCACCTGTTGCTTTTCCTAGCACAGTCATAGCACACTTGATCATGTAGCATTTGAACGAGAAATTTTGATTGAAGAAAGCTGAAAAATAATTACATTGCCACGCACCCTTCGTTTGGGAGCGGAACCTCTTGCTACGACTGCTGTGGAACTACTCTTTGATGATGGTTAGATTTTTCGTGCTCAGAGCTTAGGTTCTGCGCATGCGCTGACATGTTTCTAAGGAACGAGTCGACGCGCAGCAAGATAAAACAAGTTTTTTTTTAAAAATGGATAACGAGTTGACTTGTAGTAACAAAGAATAAGTTGTATCGCACTTGTGCAGCTCAGGATGAGGGAAAACGTTTTTTCTTTATATCTTCCGCTTGATTGACAGCGCCAGCTGAATGACATTTTTAAAACTTTAACAAAGGGTAACGTGAACTTTCTACCTATTTTGCGTCGGTGGTGCTCTGAAGGAGGGAACATATTGTTTAATGCTAAGGAACGTGTTACAACAGGCTACGGCTTTTTAAGAATTTAATTGTGCAGGTGTTTACAGGAAATTTGTTTCTTTGAAATGGAGAATGGGGTCAACGCGGGTCTTCTGTTCTTTAATATTTACAGTGCTCGGAGGGAGGGGAGAGAAGCTTGTTTTGATGCTTGGAGCGTGTTACAAGCTGTTTTTACACACCGTGGTTATTCAAGTTGTAGTTGTTATTCACGCAGGTGTTATTTTTATTTATTACACTGTTATGTTTGACAATGTGTTTTTTTAATTTCGCATCCCTCCTGATGCTGATGGAATTTGACTGTACAAGTAGTGATGGAGCAAGCTGAATCTTGTTACTTAGAAAGTAAGTCATAACGTGTAAGTTATTTAACTTAAAATGTTTTGTACACTTCTGCTTTAACCACGATACTAGACGCTACTAAAAGTATTATGCATTTTTACGAAGACCGGCGCTGGCTGGAAACTGAATACTCAATGTTGAAACATGGTGACTTAACT
>JAGDQP010034580.1:0-13268 GCA_022664845.1 Lepisma saccharinum | reverse complement strand
TAATAGCTGCAGCTCCTCTAGTGAAGCTAACTTAAAACTGCGCTCATATTTTTAATGCTTAGTAATAGAAGTGTCCGACAACCAGGCTTACAAAATCTGTAGTTGGGCCCACGTTGACGTACGGCATAGAATTTCAGTGGATGGTTTGGTTCTGTATTATTTCTTGAATTGCTGTGTTGGATTAATAAGATAATTATAGAATATTACAATATGAAGACCACGGGGAAAGAACTACTTCGTCTATTTTTTTTTATTTTACAAGAGAGTATTTTGAAAGTCTATAACCAAAATGACATAAATGTGCACATCAAATACAGAATTGTATGTAATATACGGACTGTACATATTATTTTTGAATGATATTTAGTTAAAAAGGACCTTCAAAGTGAAAATAGATGACACTCCTACCTCAATTTAACAAACAATGCACAATACACGTTCTTTCCCCCTGGTTTTCATCTGTACTTAAATGTCATTTCACATTATTTGACTATCACAAATAATTAAAATTCAATTCACTATAAAAATATCACTCATTTAGTATAATTTGACTGATATAATAACATCTTTATCTCAAGTTTTGTTAACTTGGAACATTTATTCCAAACATTTAGAGATACTAAAGTTGGACGTAGATATCGAAACTTAAACTCAATACTAAAACTTACTCATAAATATTAACTCAGTTATTCGAGAACTGATATTTGTTGAAACATTTTCATGAACATCTGTTTAGCCATTCGATATATTCATTGAAACTTTGCCTTAACACTTGAAATTAAACTTAGTTTTTTTTTAACAACAGCTCTGCTATTCCCAACTTGAATTTACTCTTTTCATATATCAGTTTAGTAATTTAAAAACTGACATTTTACTTATTTTAGCATCCGCTCAATCATTCGAAATATTTAAATTCATTGAAGCTATCTTCTGAACTCCTTCAATTTCTTGAACCTTACCGTTCAATTATTCCAAACCCAAAAAGTTGTAACTTTATCTAGAATACTTGCTCAAATCAGTTGAAAGTTATATTTGTCGAAACATTTTTTTCTTCGACGTCTGCCCAACCGTTCGAAATAAAGTCATTGAAACTATTTCGTAAACAATTTGTAATTCATTACAAATTTTTTTGGCATTTACTCTTAAACATCTGCTCAATTATGATGTCTGGTGTGATTAAGTATGTTTGTTTCAGTTTCGGGATTTAGTCACACTGTTAACTTGCTTCTTTGTTTTTATATCGTTATTAGACAAAATAGTTAGACATGTTTGTTATTGTTGAAGCAAGGGAGATTGTATTTTCTTTTCACTTATTCCGAGTATTGCAAAGTATTGTTGATTTTGTAGAAAGATTGTTGATTTTACAGAAAGGAAAAGCGCTTTGATTTCTTTCACAATTAAGATATTTTGAGGTGTGTAAATAGACTTCGTATTTAAGGAAATAAGAAGCAAATGAATGCTCATGTAATATTGAATACGGCATGCGAACCTACAATGATGTTTAATACCTATTTAGTGAGAATAGTTAAGAAATAATAAAGTATACTTATTGAGAAGTGAGTAGGTATTCTTTTGATTAATTTGAAATAGAAAACTTATAATGGAAATAGATTTAGTACAAAGAATGAACTTTAGTGACCACACCATCCTGTATAGTTTTTTCTCATAAATTCTCTGTCAAAGTAAGTTGGCTCACTATTTTCCATTTAAGGAAAACATAACTACCTACTTCAGAAGTTATTTGATACACTTTCAACAATATTTCATTTCGTCGCAGTTCGTGATTTGTTTTGGAATATTCAGTATATTATCAGCATTGTCCATGGAGCGATTTATCCATAATCAGATGGATATAAGAGTCTACACAGCTCAATTTGAAAATATTAAGCCAGAAAAGATAGTTAGTGTGTTCCTAGCGAACATGTCATGAGCTGTTTACACAGTTGAGAGATTTCTTTCTTCCTCTGGAATTAACAGACCAGACCCTTGAAATAATTAAAATCACCTTAATTGATAATTTTCAAGTAAAATCATATAAGACTGTAAAGCGTTTTAAATGTAATTCTTTAAGGCAAACTGAGGCTCAAACGTTTCAAGAATACATTCTATTGTTAAAAGGTCATGCAGCCAAGTGTGAATTCTGACTTTCCTTGGATTACACGATACGCGATCAAATTGTAATAAGTATAAACAGAGACGATACACGTAGAAGGTTGCTGGCTAATGCTAAATTAACTCTGAGGAAAGGTGTGGAACTGTTAACTATTGAGGAACAACTAGATCCTGATGCGTCATGCTTCTCTGCTTGTGAAAGTGTCCAATCTTCAATCATCAATCATCTTCAATCATCACCAAAGTGATGATCTACAATCAACCTACTAAAAGTAAAGCTATTAACAATCAGGCAAAATGTTATCGTTGTGGGAAGAGTCATAAAGATTTTAAGAATTGCTTCGCCAGAAAGTTAATTTGCTTTAAGTGCCATTGTAGAGGCCATCTGGCGGCTGTGTGTAGAGCGACAGGTAATAAACAATCCCAACAGATGTCGGCAGTACAAGAAAAGGACGTTACCCCGGAAGAACGGGTACAAGCACTAGATTTAATGGATTTTGATAACATTTATATTTGTGAACCAAAGGAAGCAGCACCTTCTGAGAAACAGGCTACAAGAGGCCTTGTGATGTGACATTCAAATGGAACGGTAAGGACATAAAATCATTCATTAATACAGGAATAGAAGAAAATCCTTTGTGAAGTCCTTTGCAGAATTACGCAGGTTAGAAGCTGGTGATCTATTAAGTGCACAGAAAAGTATATATACATGCAACCAAAACACCTATAGATGTCATGGAAATGACTAGTTTAAAATTACCGTGAAAAAATTCATTTATTAGATGCCTTTTTTATATTACTTGGATTGAGACATCTACGGTTATATTAGGAAGATTAGGACTGAAAGCTCTAAATCCTTCATGGACCAGTATTTGGGATCCTTTAGATGTCAAACATCACAATCTGCAAATCTGTGAAATGGAAAGATTAAGTCTGGGGACACAAGATCACGAGAAGGATGTATTTGTACAGATCTCTGCTTCGTTTCAAAAGTTACAATAAACTTTAGACAAGCTAAATGACGTCTAACTACCAGAGTACTTCTCAATAAATGGTGGAACAGATGTTACAAGCAGTACATACCAAATGGAAAGAGATAACAGATAAAAAACGAGGGGAGCCACACAGCGAGTAGGTGTTGGTACAAAATCTATGTTGGAGGAAACGGAAGTTAAGAAACAGGAGGCGGAAGTTTAGTCAGATGAGCATAATATTGTACCGGGCAGCACTACATGTCAATTGGAAAGAAATGTCAATATCCCAACAGAAGAAGCTGTATGGGATAATAAGAAAAGGAAGAACAGAAAGTGACAGATAATCGACAAGGTATCTAATACGGGATCAGGAACTTTGAGAAATTCTAAGATGGCTGCTGACAATAAGGATAAAGAAGAATTAAATAAGAATACGTCTTTGGAGGATGCACCGGAGCTGAAATGGACGTTGAGAAAGGGCTCAACGGAAAGGGTAAAGTCAGAAGACGATATATCTATTTTTGAGGAGCAACGGGCTAACATAATGTACATGCTTCGTAGAGTCAAGTTTAAACAAGCTCTGGATTTAGTTCAATCATTATAATGGTTCTAAAATAAAGAGAAACGTTAATCTTACGATAAAAGGAATTGTAGAAACATATAACGTGACTTGCTGTAGGAAAAAAATCTTCGCTGTACAGATATTGGCACATATTTTAACATTCTAAGCATGTGATAAGAAGACGCAGAAGTCTCATTTAACAGTGAACCAATTAAGAATAATCATGTAGGACTGAAATAATACAAAAGTGACAAGAAAGCATCTCATATGTTTTATCCTATTACAATTTTGCTTGAAGTTCGAAGGTGGAGGAAAACAGTACTTCTCCCGGAGTCCACCAGGTGGTAATCATTTTTATTACTGGAAGTTGATGTCATGCACCTAATTTCTCATGACATTGCCGACTAATTAAGATTATGAACTTCGTTTCGATATTATTTGAGTCTTATCAAGTGGATATCTTTACATTTTGAATATCTTAACAATAACCAGAACCCCGGCGGACGAAGAACGTTACTCAACAGAATGGATATTAGTATGGGCGCTTGGTGTATTGCATTTAGAGGGAATTTAAACATGTTTAAGTCTCTATGTAGCCTCTTTAATATTAAAGTGGAACACCTTGTTTTGGATAGAAGCGGCAGAGATACGACGTGTCCGTAGGAGCTGAAAAGCTCCATCGACTTAGACTGCTCGCCCTGCATAAGTGCTACGGAAACTAGATGTAGCCCCGACTTTGGCAGGCTAAGTCCCTGGACCGGGTCAACCTAGTTTCTTATCGGGGCATTAGAGTGCTAGGAAGATTGTGTAGTCGCGTTTGGATGTATATGAGCGGATAGCATTATACTTTCGTCGTGGAAGATTGCGCCCTAAGTTGCAGTTAGCTTGCGCTTTCCAGACTTTTACAGTAATCAGAGGAAGGAGTTGAAAAGGATTTATATAGATTATATAATGTGCACTCAAGTATAAACGTTAGTCAACGCCCTCGTAGGAGGTATTTTTACCTTTGGAAGAATAAGTGTAAAGTAATGAGATAGGAAAAACACATATTAAAACCATTGTTAAATAGACGAACTTGTAAAGGATAAAAGTTACGTTCACAACGTCAAGTAGCGGATAGTTAATAAAAATAATTTTCCAAGAGTAAAGACGAACATACAAGCGAACTAAGATAATTCAGAACATTCTATCAATTGTAAGTTTCTCGAGTGACTTTCGTACAAAATTGCTTAACCCGAACTCGAGTATAAAAGCAAATTCTTCACTGAAGTAGGCGTAAGTTAATATATTTGATAACTAACATTTGAACAGCAACACATTAGGTAGAAGACATAATTCAACCGTGAGGAAGATTTGTACGTTGAACTGTTTGAGTGACAATATTCTTAATAGTAAAAAGGACGAGATGATATCGTAGTGTAAAAGTTAGAGGCTTAGTGAACCACGACAATTTACTATTTAAATAAACGCTTATCGTAACATTAAAAGTCAAGTGTGTTTGAATCCGTAATCTCAGGGGAGAAACCTAGTGCATTACATTTTCTAAATCTTATTTTGATCAGCCAATATTATTTTGCAAGTGATAGTGCATACTTATATGTTACACATAGAGAAACCATAAAGTTAACAGACTTCTTCATACAGGGAATAAATATGCCTTATCATATAATCAGAACTAAGGCGTTGCTTTTAGTGAAATAATCTTATATAAAATATATATTATCTTCCCATAGCAAGAAATTGTGGCATATTGGAACAGAACTTTTATGGTATTAATTTTATTAAGCTCGTTCTCATAAACACTTTATTATTCTACCATTCACCTCAGTAAAACAGAGATATACATATAAATATAAAGCGTGCACCGTTATATATTGTAAAGAACTGCTGTATAGAAATAATTCTCTTATTAATAAAGACGCACGAAGAATCACATATATATTCTAAAAGATACGTTCATTTACTATCAGCTTTTCCTCAAATATAATTTTATTAAATACTTAAGGTAGCAAGTTTATATTTTAATGTGTCAATGATCAATGTAACACAAAATAATCTAAAACGTTTCCTGTGCTCTCCTATAGGCTGTAAGAAATCTGAAGAAACCGTCAACAAGGAAGTTGTACGAATGGTGAGAGAACTAATAGGTCCTGTGGCTGCTTTCAAGCTCGTTAGTTCTGTCAGAGGTCTGCCACGTACGCGATCTGGAAAGACAGCTAGGAAATCCATATCTGAATTAGCTAGAAATAAATTTGTTAAGGTAAGATTTTTGAACTAAATAACCATATATAATAAAATAACAAGTTCGAGGTAACCTTCTATAAGGTAAACGCACCAGTAATGGATAGTGTATCAGCAATGGACACTTGAAGAGAAAAGTTTTAAATTAAGATTTTCTTAAGGGCGGGAATCATTTCATCTACGTGCGAAAATTTAATATAGTATGTTCTGATTCCACTGAATATTATTCGCTCGTCGTTGGTTTCTTCTGATATTTCTGACATCATATTGAAGTATGTTCTACGATCGCATCTTCTCTTCCATGCATTCTGTTAAGCAAGTGACTAAGGCAAATATCCATGAAATTACAATAACGAAAAATTTTGTTATTTATGCTCTGTTATGTATTAAGAAATGTATTTGTTTCAAGCATATAAATAGACAAACCAACTATAACTTAGATTGTCATGCAAAGTAGAGGTTGTCCAGTACGGCAAAGTCAGTTTTTGTCCAGTTTTGAACACTCACTATTCATTGCTGAGTTGAAATCATTTTTTTTAAATATATATTTAATGAATTGTTATTAACGTCCTAACCAAGCTGGTGAGCTTGTAAGGACGAGATTTATAATTTTTAGTAACGTGAACTTCGAACCACTCCGTTCAATAGCCCTCAACGAAAACTGAACCCATGGCCACGTGCGCAGAAAGAGAGGGCGTTAAACTCTCCTCCACTCCGAAGGTGAAATCATAATTCTGTTTGTTGTTTTATTTAATTGGGAATAATTATTTACTCTTTATGGTCATAAATTTGTCAGGAGATTTTTTGGTTGTATTATTTCCAATGATAGACGCGGGGATACCCATTAATGAAATTATTTGTTTTAGTATGGGACACTATTCATTACAACATAGATATTGCATTTCTATGGTCATAAGAAATCTATTGCCCAGGCCGGGATAAGGTAGAGGAAAGGAACGCAAGGAGTTGGGCAGGTCTAAGTTGAAGGTGCCATCAGGGCATTTGCTTTGTACCACTGAGGCAAAACTTGTTTAAACGTCAGTAAGAACGGTCGACCGCTGTTTTCGAACCCAGGACCTTCGGAATGATCACTGAATGGAATTCCATGAAACAATCAGATAATCGAAGAACAGTATTAAACATATAATCTTGTTTAGTAGTCATATTAAAAGCTTCAGCAATGATTATTTAAATTATTTTGAGTTCAGCAGTATGTCCATTACTAGAACATCCAGGTTTTTCCGTGTCGATCATTGGTACAAAAACAATGCTAAACAAAAACCGTGATTTACTCTCAAACAGTGTTTGTTAATGAAAGTAATGGGTAGAAGTCACCACAAGAAAGAATGAAGAACGTGTAACATTCTCATTTGATCAGTACATTTGAACTGTATTTAAGTTAAAAAAATTATAACGATGAAAATTGTCCATTACTGGTGCGTTTACCTTATATATATATTATACACGAAACCGACATATTTTGTACACAGAAATCATGGATTTAAATGTGTCCATGTACAAAATATGGCAATTTATGTCACATATATTTCAGGTTGTAAATTATAAAATATTACCTCAAACTCTCGAGTCTCGACTCATGCAGTATATGTAATTGATAAATAACCAACTTTGATAACACTTTGTGTTGAAAGGGATTTCTAAAGATTACATTCATACCTCAGATTTGCAAATATACCTCAAATTAATATTCATATTATATTATACCAGTGTGGCTGTTGTTCATGTAATAAGATAATTTATTTTTAATCTATTTTAATTATTTTCTTGTCCTCAACGAGCATCAGCTCGCATCAAGACTCCCATCAGCCACTAGTAGTGTTGCTTAATCTTTTATTTGTAGCGCTTCCACAGCGTTTCTCATGTTGGTAGGTGACACAGACAACCAACGTTTGTAGTTCCACGAACGCATCCACTTTATTCCACTTTATTGTAGATAATTATTTGTCTTACGGCGTAATCACACTGTCGAGCTGGCTGGTTAGTTTACTCAACGAGCTTGCTGTTGAGAAAGCTCGAGTATACTCTGCGCTAATATACTATCGAGTTTGCTGATCAGCTCGCTCGACCAGCCTACCTTGAGCAAGCTTGACGGATTTTTTGCTATTACAAAGTCGAGCTTGCTGATAAGCTTCATCCACGAGCAAACTAGTCAGTATAAGGCGCTATTGCACTAAAGAGTTTGCCCGTCGCGCTAGCTCGGGCGAACATGAAGATTAGCAAGTTCGACAGTGTAATAGCGCCTTTACAGTGATAAGAATGACAGAAGATTATATACTTTTGGCGATGCCCTTATAGTAGCAAGAATAGACGAAGAAATAGAGTTTTTTCTGCTGCAGGCAACTCAGTGAAATAAGGATTTACACCGTTAGAATGGAGAGTTTGTGGCCCAATATTTGGTCCGGTAGCTGCGCTATAATCACGCCACGAATGTGTTACTAGAGGTAAAGCTACAGCTCAATGTGAAATAATTGAATTCGTGGTATTCTGATGAGCAACGTCACTTGCGTCGAAGCAAACTACTGTAACTGTTCGCAGTTCTGCTGCAGCGCAATCGTGCTCTGTGTGAAACCCTTAATTTCTTTCTAATATTTACCAATGGTAGCGCTTCTTTAAGAAGCGTTGCTGGTGTATTCGTCTGAAGGGGTTCTAAAAAGTATAGGGTATTTGAGAAATGACGATCAGTTCAAGCGTCAATTCTATAAGCATACACCAAACAGCCAATTTGAAACAGTTTTGCACGGTCTTTTATCCTTACCTCTATTATATTCTCTACACGAAATGTAACATTATTGTAGAGTATGTAGTTAAGCGCGACGGCAAGAGATGGCACTACGATTGTTTACGACGTATAAGCTCTCAATTTCGGACCGAAACAAGGAAACGGCTAGTTAGAAGAAATGTCAAAATAAGGGTAGTTTCGGGACTATAAACACGGAAGCATGGCACAACATCGTCGCAAGTGACGTAATAACTCGACAAACGATGACGTGGCGCCCAACAAGTTATGAATTTGTATCCAATATATCTATCTATTCGAACAAAGTTTGTGATTGAATATACAGGTTATACGGGATTTCTATACTTGGTAATGTTAACTCCTTGACAAATGAAATTCTTATATGGAACACCATTCTATGCTGCATTTCCTCAATCGTAAACGTCAATGCACTGTATATGTTCATAATGGATTGTTATACATTTCTTTACAGATACCAGGGACAATTGAAGATCCCACGGTTTATATTGAAATTAAGCAAGTGTTGCAAAAGTTGGGTTTCGCTAAAATCGCACCTGACCCACAGTGATGAAAAAGATAATTTAGGTAAGCACCTTTGATCATTTTATCTTAGTCGTCAAGCTCGCCCGCCATTTTAGCGGTCCGTGGTAAATTCTATCATGTAATTGTTTTTCTACTTTTTTGGATATTTTACCTGTTACACATTGGCAATTACTTCCGCAATTACTTGACTACGTTATACTAATTACAAATGTGGGTGTAAATTTTTGATGCTTCAAATAAATATTAATATTGCCTTATTGTTTCTTTCTAATTCTCCTTCCCATTCCGTCATCTATTTTCTATTTTCTGCAGACCCGAAACTTTCAGGTTAAAATAAAACGCATTGTCTTAAACAATATCTTCCCTCTACGGGGAGAAGGCTCGTGCTTCCTTCTGCTTTATGGTGAAAGCATATCTCTTATATCACATCTGTTCAGCTTTCTGCAAGAAACCGAGGAAACAATATGTTCCCATATTTATATTTCACAGTGTGGGGCGACGCATGAAGACCGAGGATTCTCGCATATTCTCTGTTTCTAGAGAATATATCCCCACGTATGTGTTGCCCTTTGACGATTGTAGTGGATCAACATTCACTGTATATATACCGTTTGTATATATGGGCTCTCTGCTCGTTCGGCTGCCAGTTTAACATGTTTGTTTACTGTCTAGGATCATAAGTCTTTATCTGCTTGTATGTTGATGTGTACATTATGTGTTCATGTCTTGCGAAGTGGGTTTCATGAACTTTCTGTGAGTTCAGCTGTCTTAGTAATAGTCGTTTGGTTTTCCATACTTGTTATTCTTGAGAAATGAAAATTTGTGCGGTTACCCAAAGGAGTTGACCGGGTCAGCTGCTACTTGACTTCCAGTCTGTTATGTTTTGAATGGTAGGTTCTTTATTTTAATATTTTGATGATTTTGTGTACCTTATTTGTCTTTCCAGTTCCATTCGTTTTGGACTCTTCCTGATTACTTTGTTCAGTTGTTGTATTTGACTGTTTATGCGTCCGAGCCTCCTTTTAGTAAATGGATCTAAATCGGTTTTCTCCTCCGCTATTTTTGGTCCTAAAAGAGGTCAATCTCTGGCTTTAGTTTTGTGAATTGCCTGTAAGCAGTGATTCTGCCAGACCGCTCCTGTGGCGGGTGTAGCCTCAACATAAATTTTTGTAATAAAAAATATGTAGAAACCGTACAAAACACCACTTAGACCCTCTCAATTTTGACTTTACACTCGTCATACTGAAAGTCCTGGCGGAATTCCTGCTTTTAAGTATTTCTCATTTCTATTCAGAAGGTGGTATTCTAGCACAGGTTTGCACATTGATATTGCCATAAGCTATAAGTACGGTTACTTCCGTAACTGTGTCTCTTCTCCACAATAATGTTCTTGTCACCACATTTAATGTATTTTTTCTAATTAGAGTCAACCAACCAGCCTCTTTCGTTGTTTCGTCTCACATATTTATCAGGTATGAACAACATATAACGTCTTTCTGTCTTCCTGGCTTTTATTTTTCACGCAATCTCCTTTACTATCTCTTACGTCAGGAGCTCCCAACATTTTCCAAATTGCAAAGCTCTCTGTGGCTGATAATTCACCCATATCCTCCTTGTCTAGTCTGCCACACATGGTGCAGTTAAATCACGCATCATAATACAGTAATTATTATTGGGCAGAGCAAGTTAATCCTACTCCACACATTTAATAATAAATTCGACTATTAATAACTTCAAAACTAATTAATATACTTTAAAACTAATTTCGTAATTCCATTTGTGAGATTATTCTCGTCCATGATGGTGTGTTACATGACGCCCGAAATCCAATATGGTGGATATGCTAGTATTATAGCGCGAGAAATTGGCTACTTTTCAAGTAGCATCACAATATGATTAGTGTTTTGGTTACCATTTTGGTATGTGAACTACAGGAATATCTTTTGACTTTTATAACGCTTGCCGCCAAAATTGATCTTGGTTCAGTGGTATAAGGTTGCCATTTGGCAACTAAAATTTACTTTGATAGCGTCAGGACAGTGTTCCAATTGACGAAGTGAGCACTTTCAGCAAATTCCTTTGTTCTCCTGTGGGCACTTCTCTTATGGGCCTTAGTTTTTTTCCACTTAAGTTATTATAGTTTGACTTTGATTTAGAGTTGGTTAAGTTGGGCTTGTCCCACTCTTACATTAAAAATATTCTCCGTACATATATCATCTGTTATAAAAGACATTTTACGATTGACTTATCTTCTAGTTTTTCTTAATTCCATTTCTTGTCAGCTTTTGTCTTGACTTTATTGTAATTTTCTTTTCTTCATTTGTTATTTGGCTTTCTGATTAAACTTCTTTCTGTATTATCGAGTAATTTACCTGGTAAATCAAGTCGACTAGGATTCCCCCTACGTAGTATTGTATGAAGATTGTCCATGACTCCAATTTGATTTGTAGATAATTTTCAAGTTTCTTGTATCGTTGGTATAATTTGACTTATTCCCAGCATTTTGTTTGAGTACTTTCTAATAAAGAGTTTATCCTGATTTCTGGCCATTACTATTTTTCCATGTAATTTTTGTAACACTTTCTTGTATGGAATATTCTCTTGAGCGATGATACGATTTAATTCTAGTTGCAAACGTCGTTCTTTACATTGGAGATCAACAGATTCGTAATTAATATATTTCCCAAGTTGTGTACAAGGTCCCTGGTGGTAAAGAAGAGTGCATAGACCACATTTTCTTTGTCCGTTTTCGAAGCTTTTACACCGTTTGTTTAGTATTGCCTGACCTTATAAAGTTTTGCTTGCACTTAGAGTCTTCCTTTAAACACGTTAATAAATCCCAAAATATTTTACCTTCAGAAATAAATTCAATTTGCTTTCTGTCTTTTAGCTAAATTTCACCATTATCACCTTGAACTTTTTTTCAAACCTTTGTACACCTGTGATCAGATATTAACATTTACTTTTCCTAGAATTTGTAAATCCACAACTAACAGGTTACCATAAAAGAAGACAACAGATCCTTTTGAAAGAATTTTTTTTTAATTTTCACCGAGGTTTGAAGTTTGTTATGAAGGTCACATTTTGAAATAAATGTATTGGCTTGAACTATGATACGAACATAACGTATTAACTATTTGTAACTATACACTATATAACACAATATATCCACAGGAAAGTATGTTGCCCGTGTATAATGCATGTTTATTAAACACAGCCTTTCAAAATAAACATCACGAAGAAGTAGATGAAATCATGTTAGCAATTCTACTTCTGGAAGACATAGGATGATTGAAACAATTCCCAGTAAATAAATGGAAGGGACGTACTAAGATGGCTGATGTAATCTAATGGTCAAAGTTACAAAAGTTATGTTTTATTTCAGATCTCAGGAGCATAAAGCAGAACTCGACCTTACATGAAGTTTGGATCCAAAAGTGTGCAATCCAGGAGAATGTGTATTTCTGCTTGAAATAACATATCCTGAAGCAACTAAGAGTATGGATTACTTGTCATTTCTTTAAATGTTATTATAAAGTTTAACAAAAATAAAAGCCAATGTAATACATGATTATGCACTCATTATAAAGAATGTCTAAGTCATATTGTATTCTACATAGATTGTACAAATAATTCTCTGTATCCTAAATGTATTAGGCTTCTGTAGCTCCCTTGTAAGTAAGAGTCTGTTAGCAACAAATTGGCCGTGCAGGCCTGAACAAATATGTTAGCCACTTAGTAAGAATTTTAATGACTTTATTAATAACACTTTATTTTTATTTGTAAGAATAAGTTCGAAACAAAATTAATAGCGACTTAATCATGTTCTGTAATGATTTAAATACTTCTAAATATTGACTTCTACGATAGATTTTCAACCATAAGTTTATAGAACCAACTATAAGTTGCATCGCACTTGATGTTACTGACTTATCCAAGGATGTTACAATTAGAGGATAGGCCAAAAAGCAAATGAATCGAAGTAGCAACATCAGGCTGCCATGTTGGTATGCACAGCTGGTATTTAAAAGAGTAGGAAAAACTTATAAATAAAAGTGATAAGCTTCTGAAAACCGAG
>JAGDQP010034579.1:0-20031 GCA_022664845.1 Lepisma saccharinum | reverse complement strand
TCATGTTCACCTCTTTTTTTCAGTCTGTAATGTCTACCCTTGCCGTAAGTTATGTCGTACGTATAGTAATTTCATATTCTCCGTCAATTTCTATGGATTCTAGTTTGTGTCAACTCATTCACGTGATATTTTGTGGGTTTCACCAATCTTCCCTTAGGATTTAACAAATCTTTACTTAGTGATCATTCACTAAAGATCAGTTAAACGGGAAGGGAAGATTTGAAACATACAAAATATCATGTGAATGAGTTGACACAAACTAGAATCCATAGAAATTGACGGGGAATATGAAATTACTATAGGTACGACATAACTTACGGTAAGGGTAGACGTTATAGACTGAACAGAGGCGAACATGAAGCCACCCGATTTTCCAGGAACGAAAATTTGCTACAAACATCACGCTGGGATGTCGCATCGACGTTTCTGCGACGTACCATTCTTGTCTCACAAACGTCTCAATGTCCCGTTGCGACGTCACATCAGAACGTCAAATGGATGTATCCAAGGCGGACATTTGGGGGTCGCACGGCTATCCCATTTACGTCGCCGGGCGATTTTGTGATGTATATGCGACGTGAGCATGTCACGAGTGTTACGTTTTTGTGATGTCGACGCGACCTCGCAATGCTGTTAGGGTTTGTGACGTCACTGAGGTAGAGCTCGTGTGTCCGTACTCACTTTGAGGTTCGTTGGTTCCTGCGAATCCAGGGGAAGTAGGTAAAAAACCTCATACTCCTGTAACTTCCACTTACGATCATTGGATGGTCCTCACTCTGTAGTGTTAGATGGTTCTCTTGATTGGCCCAATTTTGCCTTAGGCAGAAAAGAGTAAGAATTTTATCGTGGAAACTAGGTTTTGGAATTATGTGTCTTGAATTTCAAATGTGTTTAACGTGCCCACCTGCCTTACTGTCAACTTTTACATCTTTGGAACATGACAAAACGGGAAACAAATTTGATTCACATCTTAGCATTGTACGAGGTTACATTGGTTACACTCGGAACAAGAATTTCACAGATAAGAGAATCTTTGTAACAAAATACAATTTCTGCATGGTTGACACTTGTGATATAAGATCGTTGTATAGCTAATGTTTTATCTTGCTCAAATGATTTCGGTTTTGGATAGAACACAGGAAAATACAAATCACAAAAAAACATAAATTTTGACATTTCCTCCAATGAAACGTACTTATTTCAAGGATTATTTTAACAATAGATACACAGAATGAAAAAGAAATAAAAAACATAAACGTTGCATTTATGAAAGAAGTTTATATAAATACCATTTCCGAGAAAGCTCAAATTTATTATATTCGTGGGAGAGGGTTGATTTCAGTTTCTTGTTATGCTTTTCCTTTTACGAATAACCAAAGCAAAAGTTTATATCGATTGCAGAAGTGACTAAACTATCCTTGACTATATGAATAGAAATGGTTAAATTAAGTCCAGAACAAAGTTATGATTTTTACTCTTCGATGCTGGTCGAAAGAAACACAAAATAGAAGAAGAAGGGATAATTCGCTTTCTTAGATGCAGCCGATAGGAACACGGTGAAAGTGAATTATTGTGCTTCTTTGTTTTCTCAAATTCTACCTGAATATTGGGAAGAAAAACGAAAAAGAGAACTTTCAGCTTTTTCTGGAGTTGACATTTAAATAACAAGAACAAATTGAAGTTCAATTGTAATTTGCAAGTGAAAAAGAAAAAAAAACAATTCAAATTAAAAAAAACGAGTGTGCAATTTGAGCTTACTACAATACAGACAAATGTTAGGTAGCATTTCTAAAGCCCGTTTAGCAACATCACTGTTTTCCACCCACCTTACTCTACAATGTTTGAGAGAAAAGTTATTTGAGCCAGTGCAATTAGAATAGACCCATCTTCGAGTTTAAGAATCTTTGAATAAGTAAAATAGAACTATTAAAAATTAAGACAGGAAATCAAATTACTTTATCTTCGGTATCCTACTTTTGATTATAGGACAATATTATTTTGAATAGCAATTTCGAACACAGTATTCGCAAAATGCGCACAGTAAAGCTTTTCTGAGCTTATCAGTTAGCGCAAAAGTTAATATTACCAACAAAGTGGAAAACTATCCGAGTAAATTTCCGATTACCTAATGACATTCCCGGATATTTCCACAAAAAATCCACGGACATTTTCCGATTGAGTGACCACCCTGAATTGACATTACTGTTTTCCACCCATCTTATACAACAAAATTTGTAAGGAAATTGAGTATATTCCATTATTATCACGAAGGCTGCTCTCCTCGAAGAAAAATCTTTCATAAAATAGTAAATTGCTCTTAGAAACTCATCAATATTCCACATGCTTTTTTTTCTGAGCATTCCTGTACGCACCATGTACAATATGAAGTGATCATGTTCCGAAATAAAACAATTCCAGTTGTCCATCTTTATCTTCTTTTAAACACGTTTGCAGATCACGCAGCATTTTCATGTTCACATTGGGACCGTACATTGAAATCTGAATTATGTTCTTCGGCGATAAATTAAAACTACTTAAACCATTGAGGAAACCTGCCTGTAAGTCACCAGATGGTGCAGATTGCCCGAAAACACAGATGTTAAATACCTTGTGGAAACACATTTGACTGCCGAATACCAAAAACGTACTATTAAGTCCATCTGTCCTTAAACTCTCAACAAAGGACACACAAAAATAAAGGTAGCACGTCGAAGTTAATGAGAGAGAAGATTCTGAAAATATGGCGACTGATAACGAAGATAACTGTACACCATGAATTTATTGCATATCGGAAAATTTTTGTTTAGTAGAATGCAGTAAAAAATTGCTATACAGTTTCCTAAAGTATACTTACGTATTTTGACACTCGTAATAAATATCTTAAGTTGGAGGCACCTTGTACTTGAGTGCAACTGCTAAAATACAAAATAAAAAAAACAACTCAAAATTAGGCCAGTTTCCATCTTGTTCTGTTGTTCATCGTTATAACGTCAAATTTCGCGGGAATTCTCCGATACGTCCCGCTCGCGGCAATAATACACAGAAATGTGTAAAATTAATACAAGCGGGTGCACTACTGCCGCAATCGGGACGTATGGGAAGATGCACTGCGTGTGTGAACCACGTAAGTAGAAAAAAGTTGGTTTTCTGACATTACACGTGAAAGATACGGAGTATAGAGAACAAAGGCGTTGTGGAACACCTGCACCAGTGCTTCTTTTGTGCGCGTGGCACCACCTGTCTGTATTGTGCGAGGCATTTGTTAAGCTAACAATAGTCCGAGCTTACCAGGTGGCGAGATGGAGGCAATGAGAGTGTGACCTTGAAAACAGAACGAGAAACGGTGTGACGTACTGTTGGTGTATATAGCACACCCGGATTGGTTAATGGGCGTGTTCATTAGAAGATATGTTTAAATGTTGCTGTAGTTGTTAAGTTACTTATTATCTAACCATAGCATCGTCAACTGTATCAAAGCCAGTCGCAGCTGAATCTGAAGTGAAATTAGCATAATTATTATCAGGGTGTAAGTGTACATTACGCTGGGTGGACGAACAATGTATTTGGTCATCAATTGAGAATTCGGACGCTAAACGCTCTTTGTTATGCATAGGTTGTTATACGAATCAGCCTAGTCAGCGTGATCATGTATGTATGGGATTCCGAGGCGGCTACTTATATCCTGATGCCTCACTCGAAGAAGTGTTTGGAATGTTTGCAAATCGCACGAAATTAGTGTTACGAGATTCAGAGACTATGGACGAATTGTTTAATGTGTATTTGGAAACCGACCCAGACGCATCTGCATTAAAGGAAAAGTTTGAATGGGGACTTCAACGCATGTTGAAAACCAAAATATACGAGTTACAGGATTAATTAGGAGAAAAAGGATCGCAATGCTTCATTTCGTTGCTAAGAGTCGATGCGTAGTGGAACTGTGTGTATTTAGTGGACGTTGTATGTAATGGAACAAGCATTTATATAGTGGAACTGTGTATGTAATGGCAGAGTGCAGTAGTTGTGAAGGTGAATATATTACGGACAAATGCATATTGAAAACAGTACGTGATTATTTACAAGTGAATCCTATCTTACGTAGAGTGTAATTTGCGTAAAGTTCATAATTGTATGTACGTGTGGAACACCGAGACAGTGACTGCACATGTGAAAAGTCATATGAATGATCAAGAACTTGTCCAAGACTATTTTGACCGTTTTATAGAACAGGTTCACGGTCATATTTCGAAAACCACTTTCTATAAAGATTGTTGTCAGTTTATTAAAGACCCTGAGTGTATTGCGCAAGTTATACCTATTATTCTTGAACAGCAGAACTCTATTGGTTTACGCTTATTATGTGCAAGGCAGTACATTATTGATGTTCAAGGTGTTATATCATCCCATGAACACATTATTCGTGAATTTTGTCTAGTTGCATGCGATGCAACGTTGTTGTTACATTGTCTGATGAAATTACCATGTAAAAGTTCTGATTTACCAGTTGGATATGAGCGTCAAGTTCATTGGTTTACTTATAATTTATATGGGTTAGAATGGAATACGTCCAATAGATATACCGTATCCCACATTCGTCAAATTATGTTCCAACTATGTGAAAGGGGATCGATATTTTACTGTAAGGGTCATGAAAAGATGATGTTGTTGCGTAAAGTATTTCAGTTGGAATATTGGGAACGTTGAAGATCAAGGATGTCCTGCCTTGCACACATTAAATTTCAAAGTGGATATATCAAAGTGCACGTATCATCAACCAGTGGAAGAGTATGTATGTGCACTTTCGTAACTGCATACAGTTGCAATATTGGATTAAACTCCAAACAGCAAAGGTGGTGGATGGCATATCCACAATAAAATTGTATCATGATAATATATATATTAAACCTATACTACCCAGAACATGGTGTTTATCATTTCATGAAATGAAACCCAAGTAAATTAGAGGTATGTAATATGTTAGAGGTATGGAATATGTAATAAATTGTTTATTACAGATCATCAACTCTACTACTACATATATTTACAGACAAAAAATCTTACATATATTTACAGAGAAAAAAATCTTACATATAGTTAGACAAAAAATCTTACATATAGTTACAGACAAAAGAATCTTACATATATTTACATTTTCTTTGTTGAAAGATTTTCTTGACATATGCAAGTACAAGCTGGTCATTCCGTTTGTGATTTGTGGTTGAAAATTTAGATAAAATATTTACATTACGTACTTTGAAATACAAATAGGTAATACAAAATAAACCACACAAAACAGAATCATCAGCCTGATGATATGTCCACACGGCGTGCATACAGTATGACTTCCTGCAATTCAACTTTAAAATAGCCGCTTGTGCTACCATAAGACAGAATGCATCTTTGCTACGTGTTAGTTTGACGCGCATAGTAAGCTTATTTGGAAGAATGCGAACCACAGTTGTAATATAACTAAAAAGACGACGAAACATTTCAATGCGAGCACTTCCGGCAGCCATGGCACTGCGTTTTTGAAATCCAACATTTTTTTGCATCGCCTAGCGTATTAAATTGCCCCGCCGTATCCTTATACCATAAACCTGTTTTCAAATGTGTATTACTAGCATCATAAGAGTAATTAAGAGCGGATTCAAAATACAGCGATAGGGATAGGTTCCATTAGAAGACGAAATAACCTTATCATTTAAATAAACATCGACCTGTCCAAATAGGGAATGTAAAAAAATATTTACGGGTCCAACAATATCTTCCCCAACGGCTGGAGTTCTTGCTGCGGCAACTTGTAAATTATCACCATTTGCACGAGTGACTACATTTCACGTAGAGATATATACTCGGCCGTATCTCCAGGAATAACAAATTCAATCGGTCCTTCCGATGTCAGTGTAGAAATAGGTCGATATTCGACCATGCGTGATGATTCAATAGCGGTTTGTCATGGGTACGGATACCAAATCCAGTTAATTGGTACAGCACTCTTTACTGCGGTAAGGAACGACATGTTAACTAAAGATATCTCTTGACCCTTTACTTGTACGTTTACGTCGCTTTACTGCTATTTTCGTTATGGGAGACGCTTAAAGTGAAGTGTTACCGTCAATGTCCCGGATGCAAATGGCAAATTACGTCCTGCATTTTCCCTTAGTATGATTTCAATGGTATCAAAACTTAATTTTGATAATGGAAAGTAATGAACATTTTGAAATGTAATGGTTTGCACTTTTTCATGATTTATATCGCCCATGGCTACAATTCGAAGTAGCGGTGCTTTTGTATCACCTACATATTGAGGTTGAATAAGATCGGTATACACAAATACTTGTGGGTAGCCAATACTTAGATAGGGTTGCTATTGTACACTACAAAGTTTTAAAATTTTGATGTTGGGTTCGAATCCTAATTGCAATGCCAGCACGGGTGATAGCCGTATAGCTTGAATATTATCTGTAGTTGTTATACGTACTGTATTTGAATATGTAAATTGTATCAAGGGTGTGATTTTGTTTAATTCATCTTAAAATTGCTGGATGGTTGCATAATACTCTGACGTAATGCGATTTTTTATTTTCATTCCATCCGTTAAATCAAACCAAACAGTATTTTCCCCATCATGAACATTGTCACATGTGAGTGGAATATGTATTTCACTAAGTCCAACCACCCACGTTGGAGGTCCAACCATCCACGTTTGATCATTCAAATGAATTCGGTGATTCAAAATATTACGAAAATGAGTAGGCGTATTATGCATATACGTATGTGTACTGGCATTCGAACTTAGCGTAATGTAAAAACTATCATCACTACTGTCTGAAATCATGATGCTTTCCGTTTAAAGTGTAGTGTAATGGTTGACGTTCCAAATTGAAATGGCATTTTTTGAGCACTTTCATCTTTTAAGTCTACGTGTAATGTATCGAAATATGGCTTTTCCACTTTAACATAGTGTGGACGATCAAGCAAACGATTGAATGTGACCATATTGGTACTTGGGCACATTAATTTTACGAAGTAATTGTCCCATAGTAGGTTGGGTTTTAACCACATCAAGACAAACAATTTGCGAAGGGATGCTATAATCTGAATTACATGGATATGGTGCGCCAATTGTCACTATCATTGGTCGACGACGTCGACTGTGTGGATAATAGTGAATGCTATGATTTTCTATGTTTGGATCATTACTGAATCCAAGTAAATTTTGTAATCCCGGTGTCATGCCAATCACATATTGACGTTTACGATACCGGCGATGTTTAATAAATACAGAATTGCGTGTGTGATCGTAATACAACATACGAGGATCATCAATGTATGTTGCATCATTATCTTCATCGTCTATATCGGGTATAAGGGGATCGTCACCAGCAAGTTGAGCTTCCAATTGTTTATTGAGAACAGTGACTAAGTAACTCGCCGAGTGTTAATCGTACATGTTCATCTACCTCCTCCTTTTCTTTTGCAACATTTAAGTCTTGTGCTTGTTGTGCGCGGATATATTCGGGAATACTTTGCAATAATGTATCTACAGTCATAATACCCCGGTGGAAATTTAATATTATATTTTGTTTCCGTTTTCCCATCAGTGAATAATAATTTCTTCCTCCCGCTGAAGATAAAAATTCCAGGGAATGGTTACTGCTGTTAAACCTACCACCCAATTTCCGGTCAGATAAAGTGGTTGTACGAGCTTGGTCGTATAAGATACGGTGGTATTAGCAAATGCATGTGCACTCGCTTTTGATGGTAATGTCACATAAAATTCATCAGCTTGCATGGATGACGTCATGATGCCGACTGAACGCATTGTTGACGCACCCAACTATTCATACTTGAGGGATAACCTAGCCATTTGACATAAACCCATCCTTTTTGTCGTTTCAACACTTTCTCAATGAGGTACGTGTTCCTTTTACCCACAAGAACTTTTTCTAATTCTTGACTATAAAATATTCCCTTGATGGGATCGCCATTCCAGTCAGAGTTCGTACGTAACACGGGTACTTTTTATGTATTTGTCAACAATAAAGATTTCACGTGACTATTTGGGCAAGTATCCCTTTTCCAGTTTATGCTTATATTTACTAACACGAACATACTCACCCGAATGCAATTTACATATAGCTTTGCGTTTTGGTTTGTTACCATAGAGTGTTTTCCACACTTGATTCACACTGGAATCATTAACCTCATTTGCCATTTTAATTGTGGAATGTGTTGTGTGATTATAACTATGTACGAGATCGGACAATACGTCAATGTATCGGTACGTATTTTCTGCTGTAAAGTGCTTGTAGATTTTTTCCTTCAACGTACGGATAAATCGTTCGACAAGTGCAGCTGTCATTTCCGAATGTACACTATAATGATTTAGCCATACTTTTGAAATACACCTTCGACGTTGTTATAAAATTCTATCCCTAAATCCGTTTGACAGTGGATTAAAGGTAATTTTAGTGTTTGTAAAATGGATGTAATGGCCTCTGCTACAACTGGTCGCTTTGGTTTTAACAGGAATACACGTTGCATACCGTGAAAACACACCAATGGAACAAAATATATCTGTATCCGTCATTATATTTTGCATATCTGCTAAGTCCATTTACAGTAATTCGTTTGGCGCACTTACATAATACTGTTTCCATGGAAAGTTTACGAACCGGTGCATGTAGTGTATATGTATTATGTGAAGCTAACTTTTTTAGCAGTTGATTTCTCGGTTGTACGTTTGAGTTTTGTAATGCTTCCTAATAATACTGGATCTTTATAGGTATAATACACCTTTGATAAAGACATCCTTACAACTTATAAAATCGAAATTTGTTTGTAACACGTTTTTTGATGGTACGCTTTTTTACCTTGCGTTTATGATTCCTTTTACCACGCGTGCACCACCACCAAACTGAAAATTAATAAACTCTTGGAATATTAATTTCTTGGAGTAATTGAACGCTTGAATACCAATTGGATTTCGCGGTGAACGTTTTCTTAAAAACCTCATTGACTAGATCGATAATGTTGGACCCTGGAACGATGGTATTATCAATGGTTACTACGCATGTTGGATTCCAACTGATTCGTTTAGATGCATGTAAAAGGATTATTAATACTGCTGTTTCTCGACATAGTGTTTTCGGAGCAGAATCTAGAATCAATTGAAATAACGGATTGTAAGTTGCACCCTCGTCCGTAGTGTTCGTTTCTACAAGAGGTAATGCGATTGGTTTATGTGCTTGTGGGATATGATCCAAGTATCGATGCAAAGCCTGGTGGTACATTTTCAAATTTTCGTGCGATGTAAGATCATTACGTTGTAATATCCCTTGCATTTCCTCATCGAGTCGGACTTGATGCGATTCCGTGGATTTTACAGATACCAATTGCGCTGTCGCCTGGTTGGGAACCAGAATCATTCTTTGAAATTGTGATGTAGCCATGTTATCGATTAAATAAACTTCGAGCAAAGGCGCT
Organism: Lepisma saccharinum; assembly: GCA_022664845.1. Lineage (NCBI taxonomy): Eukaryota > Metazoa > Arthropoda > Insecta > Zygentoma > Lepismatidae > Lepisma > Lepisma saccharinum. The sequence continues at coordinate 10,545 of JAGDQP010034579.1, read as the reverse complement.
TAATATAGGTGCTAAAAGTAAAGGCAAAAATGCACCACCTTTTAGCATTAATAATCGTCGTCTACGTTTTATACTAGAACGTATGACAACGCACGTAGCGTCTTCTTATGTCGGCGTAATCTTTGTTTCTGACGCGGCGATAGGTGAATGTTACCATTTATTGTATTTTTTACCACTTGTGCAATGGTACGAATAAGTCCACCGGGTGCTTCTTGTAATATCTGTTTACAGTGTTTACCCTACATTTACAAAATGCACGGACCTCATTTCGGTACTGTTTCAGGCTCGACACCTTGATGTCAACTGAGCGTAATGGGTGTGTGCATGTCTTTTACATGCGTGTACACATACATGGTTTCATTTGGAAATATGTTTATACGTATCCGCAATGCATCAGGTGTCAGAGTTAAATCAAACATTAGGTAACAATGCTTTTTTTCCGAGGCTTTTTCAAATACTTCAACGACACCCTTAGTATGACGTGGCATAATTTGCCTTGCAAGATACTCAATTTGTAATTTATCACGTGGATTTTTAAACACGATAATAAAATGGGCATTTAAAGAAATATCACAGGCATGCTTCTTTTTGGGAAATAAGGTTTGCACAATAAATATTACACAGACTTTTATGAAGCGCATATTTTGTGAACAGTTTAGCAACGTTATCATTGGTTTCACTCATTAAATCATCTAAAGTCAATAATGAGTTTGATTGGATATTAAACGTTTCCATATCTGGAATAGTGATAAAATTTAATATTCTGAACACTAAGCTTCGGGACTGTTGCCCCATAGCACCAAACGATTTCATTAAATTCAACGATAAACATTTGATCTTTATATGTTAGCAGTTTCTTAACAAAACACGTTTTTCCTGCGCGGGATGGACCCGTGAGAAGAATTGTTGCTGGGTGTTGTACCGGCAGCATTTTGATTTCAACTGTGGTCATGCATACGAATTTTCCATATTTATATAATTTCGAGCAGGATTACGGCTGTTGATGTATTTACGTACCCTGATGCCCATAGGGTAAGGTCATATAGTCGGTGATTGTCACATAAGTTATGATTCGTCGTCTTTTGCTTTGCGTCACTTGGTGTGTCTTGGTCTGTGGTCGAGGAACAATGACGAATCCTGGCTTTCTACATATATTGTTAGCGGAACAAACTTTACGTTTTCTGTTACCAAATCATAGTGATTGAAATCCATTTCTTTTTTGTTCGATAATTTAGCGTGATTCCTCTAATTTTGATAATTTCCTTCACATCCCCAGTACTGATTTCACGTATGCGATAGGCATAATTTTTTGGACCCAGACCAATGAATGTTACCATTTCCCATTTATTACGTATTCCAGCTGTTAATTCCCCTAAGTAGTTACCTGTAGAAAGCAAAGGTTCTTCATGTTTATTATGGATGTACATAATAGAATCTGTGTCAACGTATAATACTCTCATATCCTACAGTTTGAATCAATTCGTAAAGCCGTAATCTTGCCCAGAATGATATAAACCCCGATATTGTACAATTGGAAAAGGGAAGTGGTGTATTAGCATTTTCTGTATCCTTGTACGTAACGATTAGATTTTTATCGCCAATGGGGATAACTGAGGAAACTTCATACTGTGGATTTAGTATTTAGTTAAAAAATTCTTGGACGTCACTGATAAATTTTGTTTGGGGTAAGTCGGTACGTTGTCCCGATTTACCAAATAACGAATTAAGAAAAATCTTCGAAATGTATCGTAATCCTTTATTACGCTCAATGTTATCGTACTTTAGTTTGATGTTTTCATGTTGTTCATAATCGTAGATATACTTCAGTTTGTCCTCTTCCGTTGTACAACCTGCAGGGAAACCACTAGCCTCCTGGTTGATTTCTAAAAAGGAGTTCACGTAATTTTGAAACAGACCTTCCTGCATATCGAATTCCCATATTTCGGGATACTCCTAAATAATGTACAACGTGTCTACTGCCTTGTGCAGTTCAGGAGTGCAGAATACAGCAGTCATCATGCGTTCTTCGTCTGTGTGATTGCAGTCGTTTGTTTTGCTGTTCCATACAGGTACGACACAACCCAAACATGAGTCGTCCATTACACGCATATGGAAGCAAGGGCAGTTTAAGGTCTTTTGTGGCCCAAAATGGTGCAGTCGACCAAAGCATGAACATTTAATATATTATTGGGAACGTAGTTTTTTTCTGATTGTGGGTGTGCCTGTTGGAAGTTGCTTACGCGCCATCACCCATGGATACAGGGACGTAAGGTCAACGTATGCGATAGTTTCATCGTTTCTACAATTGTACAGTGATATAAAACATTCGGTTCGGCCACCCTTGAATGCTTATTTGGGGATTAGACCTCCACGAAGATTAGCACATTTTTCTTTAATAAAGTTTTGTAGCGTTTTATCTGCTTTCACTTTACCATCCCATTCGCATTCCCACAAGTTCAAGGTTTGGTATATATTGCAGGTACATACGTTTAGCTTGTGTACGTTCAAACCTTTGTTTCATGGTTTCACCACCATCAATACTTTCTCCCCTCCGCTCAGAATAGCAAGTATGTCCATGCCAGTAACATCCGTGGAACTCAGGCTGTTTGCGTACTTTCTGCATACTCATCCACTTTATAGCATCCAAAATATACTTCAACACCGTTCGCCGAGTGTTTAATATGGCTACCACGTTGCTCTGCCATGCACGTCAACCACTGTAGGGCTTTCGTACCTTGTCAATCGCGGTGTTCATACCCAAGCGGCGGAATGATGGCAATCATCTTCTCTGGAACATATAAAGTGCGGAATACACGTATTGCAACACTTGCAATGGTAGACGATGTAACGAAACAGAGAATGCCCTTGGTACGTTCTACAATATCTGAAAATGTCATAATGGCATTTGTTAGAATTTCCACATCGCGTCTGCAGTAGGACACTAGTTCTTCATGTAAATTAAAGGTTATTTTCTTTCGCACACATTCAAAATGGCATGCCTTCAATGCCTTATACTCATCCCACACCACGGGATTCAGGATCAAAATAGTCGAATACAAGCATAAGATCATTATAATCCTGATTCTCTTCGGTGTTAAGCAGGTATGGAAAGTTGCTTTTCTTTAAGATTGTGTCCATTTCCAGTCTTTGGAAGATTCGCCAACTTTACGCCCATATAGAGATAAGTATCTTTGAATATAATTCTATTGCGTAAGTTTAGTTCGATAATTTTATTGCCTTGAGCAATAATGTTAAGTTCATCACTTAGATTCTGTTCTAGCAATGTTTTGACGGCCAAAATAGTATCATGTCTACTACCATTGTGTGATAAGGCTATTATCTTTTCAAACCTGGGGTCGATTTACTAATACATGTGTGATAAACTCTGTTAAAATTTTTGAACGTAAAGTCACGCGCGTCGTTATCTTCAACATCTCCACAGTTTACACAACAAAACTCAGATGACTTTTCCTTTTTACATGTATTACAACTATGAGACACGCAAACTAAGTTTACCACGTGTTCTTGTTCCCCTTTGGCATTAGGTTTTGTAACCATTGTTTCTACATCAGGTAATTCCGTACAGAACCTTGATGTAGTCTTTGTACATAGCATTTATGCTCTGGCATGACGAAATCGATACTGTTTACAAAATCTTTCTCTACACTGGTGTACCTGTTTTCTTTTATCTGTAATAACACCACATGTCCCGCATTGGTTTACATTATAACATACCGACTTACCCCGTTTTGGTATAGTAATATGGTTATTGTAGCATTCCTGGGTTGGAAAAATTCGCATTATGAGCCGCAGTGAAATCGTCCTTTATCCCTATCATCAATGGTATGGTTCGTTTCACACCATGCACACTTGTATTCACACTGGTGCTGTTCCCCGTTAGAATATGACTCAAGACAATCATAACAATACCCATTCACCCTTAGGTAGGAAGTAATAAATGGGATAACGGAATAATGCTTATCCTCATACTGTAGAAAGAGTTTTGTGGGTGCATAAGGTTCCTCATAAATAATACGTGCTTGTCTTGTTCGTGGATGACGTTCATATACGACAATTCTGTACTCAGGTCCTATGTACTGCTGAAATGTGTGGACCTTGTCCAACGTACATCCTCCTAAATTCTCGATATCGATATGAGCTGCCTCACTCAATGCCTTGGCTTTCCGAAGCCATAGTGGTGCATCATGTTTTAGTTGCCATGCTTTGTGATAGTTGTTCCTTTCGAGCTTCGACTTTGCGGAAGACAGTAGATATCGTTTTTCGGTTTAATCGTATGTTTTTGGAAAAAGTCCACATAGTTCAGCAGTTTTTCCTGTGTTCGTTGTCTTTTCGTTCTTCCCCATACCAAGACGTAAGTTAACAAAATTAAATTTTATGTTCACTTGTCCTAATAAAAAAATGATTCGAATTTAATACGTTTTGAATTGAGCGTAAAATTACATCCTGTGTCATTTCATTCCTCTTCCTCCAGGGAACGTACATCGACCTACTAAGTTCCGACCTCGAACTTTCGATTCTAAGACGAAGGTACGCACCTTCCGGTACATCAGGAATTATGTTCGCCATAGCAAAGGCAAAAAGATCTGACACGTAGTTCAGGATTCACCAGTGTTATTTCCTGAGGGGCTAATACGATTTCTCTTCCTTCAACTCCAAAATTTGGAAACTCCCGACGCCTGCGGGACAGGATATTAAATAGCGGAACATTTTGATTTCCAGCACCGCCATACTGATTATCAGGGGGTACCCACATTTCCCACTGCGACTCACCCGATACTCTACTTTCTAACTATTATAAGATGATGCAGTGCTGCCTCTTCTTCTGCAGTCGTAACAGGAGCGTCCACGATACTATTAACAAACTCCTGTGTCGCCGGACTCGCACACTATATTACTGCGTCGGAATTATACTTGGAGCACCCTGGTTGTACATCCCTGCGGGAGGACCCTGGTTGTACTTTTTGGTTGTTTATGCGATCGTATTCCTTGGCATTAGAATAAACCTCGTGATTACCAGCGATGTTATTGTTCGTAAGTTCCATCGGGTCCTCCTGCCCAGGTGTACAACAATGCAAAATTACATTTGCCTCCAGGTCCTCCGCTAAAATTGGACTACCTGCAGACATATAGCATTCCGGCAATACAATTAATTTCGACGATGATGGCTGAGTCATCTAATGTCAACGGTTGTTTGTTTACATTTGCCTCCAGGTCCTCAGCTGAAGTAGGACTACCTACAGGCAATGCAAACCACCGATCGTTTTCCATGCGGTGCACACCTCCGTCCATTACCACCGAATATGGCTTTCAATGTAGCGCTCATTTGTGGAGTACCACGCACTTGGGGTGAAGCTTGCATTTGATTATAAAAGCGTTGTGCGCGGTTTTCCCCTAACAGACGAAACACTACATCTCGATCCAGGCGGTCTGATATGCGATGTCCATAAAACCGAACTTTGCTGTATTTTCTCATCATCAGCTCCTTTTCTCGTTCACACGCATACGGGTTTATACTAAATAAATCACGGAGGTCGGCAAGTGAGTAGCAGCTATCAATGATATGGTACATCTGTTCATGGAATAAATATATCATTGATAAACCGTCTATATGCAATGGGGTCGCTGGCCTTCATTTGTAAATAACAAATTTGTCTCCATGCCCCACCACTACCATTCCACCCTCTTGCCATCCATTCTCATCCACAATGTATCTAATTATCTCGTCGACCATATTGCTTTGCAGTTCGGCTTCCAGATTCTGCAATAAACAAAGTAATCCTTAGTATCGGCTACTCACCTCAGCGCCTACCTGTGGAATGAGGATTAGTACAGTATATGTCACCATATATACTATTTTTGTTATTTTCTTTTTTCATTTAAAAGAATTTACTTTCAATCAGGTAATGGTTTTTTACTTCGTTTGCAATTTGGTATTATCATGTTGCATAGAATTACATATTTGTTTTCTCATTCTATTTATGAATCCTAATCTGCTAGATTGTTTGCATTGCACTTCTATTTTTATTGGAATCAAATGTATTTTTATTTCTTGAAATCAAAATAATTTTATTTTGTTGCAAAAAAACTTATTTTTAAAAACAAATTCATTACAATCTTGTATATTTCAAGGGATAATGACAGGTTACATATATGTATCTACATGTTACAAAATGATTGATTCACTTACAGCAAACAGATCCATGTTGATGTTTGTGTTGACATTCCATGCTGACATAATGGCAGCGGAGGGTATGTACACAGGGGGATCTGAAACAAGTGTAAAATTAGTACCTTGTACTAACCATGTTATCTCTGTAGATTAAAAAACATGACTTATTTTATCAACTACCTACTTTTTCCATTGTGTTTTACGTTTACATCTGCTTAGAGTTGTATTGCGTTATATTTTTCTATTATCATAGCGAATCTTATTCTTTTTCATGAATTCTTTATTGGAAAGTAAACACACCTTTCTTTTTACTTTAAATACAATTCCCGAGACCTGACTTGTATTTTCAAAGAACAATTTCCAAGCATTAAAATTTAAAACACAATACTATTACAACGCAACACATTAGCATCCGTGTACACTTATCTAATCAAGTTTAATCGTACACAGCGTCCAGGTAATTAGGTGTTATCGTAAATCTGTAACAAACAGAATAACTTTAGTATCATTTTCACAATGTTTTTTTTAACAAAACATTTTTTTTAAATTTCACCATTACCATAGCATGTGTTCTTACTCTAAACTATTCTTTGGGGTTATTAAACACGGTACAATGTTTTCATATTTCATTTTAGTGTTTCTATCTTACTTTTTTATTTTAACTGTATGTGTGTACTAATATAACCACTTTAAATTATTCCTTCTATGTATCATAGTATATAACTTAAAGTGTGGTACTTTTCGACCTACTATTCGGTACTTGGAAAAAATTTCACAAAAAAGTGTCTTACAAGTGGTGTTTAATATTCATTTTACATCATGTGGAACAACATATTAAAATATGGGAGTGACATTTTCTCTACTACCAGTCGGTACTTAGAAAAAAATAAAAAAAGTGCCTTATAAGTGGTGTTTAATATTCATTTTACATCATGGGGAACAACATTAAAAAATGGGAGTGACATTTTTTACTTTTTTCCTCACTACTACAACTCGGTACTTAAATCATGAAAAAAAGTGTCTGACAAGCGGTGTTTAATATTGATTTCACATCATGGGGAACAATATATTAAAAACCGGGAGTGACATTTTCTATATCCGTATTATCTTCTCTAATATTCGCCATGTTTATGTATTCCGGTAGTAAAACACATGTTCCAGTAATACATTCCGCTGTCTTACCTTCCCTATTCAATCCTGCATTACAGATTTGTACACACGTTTTTTCATTAAGAAAACCATCAATTGTTACTGCTACGTCTGTAATAAAGCGGACGAAGTTCTTGCACGTCCGAAAGAATAAAAAATCAAGAGCCTGAGTAAGTCCTGTGCGTTTGGATGGTATCAATTGCTTGTGAAATTGAACTCCATTAGGAGCGGTTGCATTGATCAACGGTTCATCTTTGCTACAGAACCAGGAATCAGCAAGAAGCAGGAGCCGAAGTTCAGACATATTTGGCCGCAATATTCCTTCAAGAAATAACCTTAAGTCGTCCATGAACGTGCTGGCGGATTTTCTAGCAATTGCTTTGATGTTAGGTGCATTTTCCGGTTTATTTGTAGGAAAGTAGACTTGACTGATAGAAGAAACAGGCGAGCAGCTTCCCATGCATCGATATGATCATATACGAATGAGAAACTGCTGTTTCTGATCCAATTCGAGAGTACATTCGTTTTACGCCTTGGTTGTACAAGAATGCATTTCTTTGTCAAATCTACTTTGATCGGTGTTGAAAATTTGAGCAGGAGGAAATTTTTTTTCAATTACGGTCTTTGTTTTACACAGACTTATCTGCAATTTGTCGTAACTCTTGTTTATCGGTAGAGGATTTTAAAACAGTATGAGTAATTCTTCGTGATACAATCTTATTGCGCAATTTAAATTAACGATAATACAGACGACTTTTTTTCTGTAACCAGATGTTGCTTGTGTTTCGAGCCAGTAGCTACGAGGGGTAACTGAAAAGTTTAGCGTACCAGTGAAAGGTTGTCCGGAGCTCAATCGTTCATGGCTATTTTTCAACATAGACCCTCTTCAGCACCACACACTTTTGCCACCGGTGCTGAAGGCCCATTATTCTTTCGTTGTAGAAAGTTTCATCCTGCATGTAAAACACAGCTACCGCAGCCATGACATCATTATCTGATGGAAAATGGCTTCCAGCTAGATGTTGCTTGAACTTAGAGAACAGATGAGTCTGAGGAAGTCAAATGTGGCGAGTAGGGAGGTGTTGAAGCAGTTCGAAGCCACAGGACTCGATGGCAGACGTTGCAATGCTCCTTCAACTTTCTGGGACGTTTCGCCTTGATGGCCTCACGCAAACGCTTTAGTTGAGCAGCATAACACGCACCAGGACCAGCCTACAGCTTCTAAATTTATGATCGCCATTTCCTGGGCTTAAAAGGGCATTTTATAGGCAGTTCGCAGTTTCACTCTTTTTTAGGTATTTAGCCAAGATGACACCCCGAACATCCCCAAAAATTGAGACAATAACGTTGCCAGCTGATGAGGCTGGAATTTTTAGGTGGGGTAAGGGAGGAGGGGTGTTCGCACTGTTTTGATTGCACCTTGGACTGGCAGAAAGTTGTGAAACCATCCTTCGTCCATGGTCAGAAAACGTTCGAGAAATTTCACAGGATCTACCTCAAGGAGGGTCAAGTTTACGGCAGACACGATATGTGTCTCGCATTTGTTTTCAACAGTCAACATTCTCGGCCCCACAGACTTAACACCTTGTGCATGTCCAGCACAATTGTTAGGATGTGTCGAACACGTTCCTATGCCCACTATCTCTACGATGAATCGTTCTGTCACACACTTGTATACCACTACGAGATGCTGGATTGGTGTAGTTTTCCTTTCTACAGGCAGTTTCTGGCCTTCCACTGCGAGTGATATCTGGACAGAGGGGCTCCCCTCTTGGATCTCGCCACCCACTTTTTAAGGGTGGAATAGGAAGACACACCCTCCCCTAATGTTTTCATCATGTTCTTGTGGATGTCCTGCCCACTCTTTTCCCGCAGGTACTGAATAACAAGTTTGCTAACTTTATCCATTTTTCAGACAATTATCAACTTCTACACTTCAGTTTTCAATACCCAAAACAAAGAAAAAAGATATTAGCGAAACATTTGGTATAGAACCTTGCAAAGATATGTACTATAACTATCAAAAATAAAATAGGATAAGACAAAACTGAATTTAAGGGGCGGTAACAGCACTATGGCTTACGCCGGTGAATAAAATTGGACTACAACAAATGATTCATGGGTAGGCCGAGAACTTCTCAGTCGATCCACATATATCCCTTTCGTAACTGGTCTTTGGAATAGTGCGCACACTGTTTCAATGGAGATGGTGCGTATGAAGAACTGCTACTTTGGTGTGAATCAATCGTCTCCTGAATGCGATGAAAGTTCCGTTTCACTAGTTTGCTGGTCACTTTCACATTTATTCGTTCCACTTTCTGCTCCTGTATTATCAATAACAAATGTTTCTACTTTATGAATTACTACGTCATTTTTAACATGTTTCTGATTTGTTGAAACGCATTGCGATCTTCTGCACAAGGATCGTCATTGCACGTTCCAAACTCTAACTTGTAAGGATACAATGCGATGATTAATAAGGAAGTAAGAAAATACATTTAAAGGCCACGTACCTAAAGTCTTGTAACGTTAACTTTTCACTCGAAACTGTTTGAGAGCTGCCACTAATACCTGTTTCAAAGTATAACAAGATTTGACCATGTTTTCCACGTCTAACACATTAATATGTTTGGTCATAACAACAGACAATACCATCAATCACTCCCCATGGCTCACTGATAATAAGTTGCTTGACGCGGCGTTCACTACAGTCCGAGCTTCTTTCCACCCCACTGGCTGCTACTTGGTTATTGATGACGAGCAGTTAGCATAAAAACATTCAACCCAACGCTGTGTCTGGTTTGATTGTTTCTTATATGGAAAACCAATAAACATTATTTAGATAATTGAAAAGTGCATGGGAGTGTAAGCTTTAATTCCACACACAGTTTTCTTCACTCCTAACACTTCTTTTCGGCCAAAAGTATGCAGTTGCATTTCCCTTTTACTTTTTGTACACCAATGCCTACTTGTTTCCGATTAGACTTCCATAGGAATCCTTTTCTTTAAAAAAAAAGTAGAAAACAAATTTTCCTTTTCTTCATACAAAATTATCCACATACAAACCTATTTAATTTCTTACGTTTCATTGCAAATAAGTTACAGACAACACTTAATTCAAAAAGGAATTGAACTCAAATGTCCACATTTACGACTAAAACATAACACATCTTTTCAGGGATCGTGTCAGAGATCCTTCCCTACAT
>JAGDQP010034578.1:1244-20031 GCA_022664845.1 Lepisma saccharinum | reverse complement strand
AATTACAATTCTTAGTTCAAATTTCACGTGTAGATTTAAATATTAAACAACGATTTAAAGCTCATTTTGAATAAATACCTTGATGTAAGTTCCGTAAATAATAAATTTGCGAAATTAACATGGTTCTTCATCACATGTGAATACCGTTTTCAATTATCAATTTTAATCATCATTACCATTATCAATGAACTTGACCAATAAAAATCAATTTAACTGATCGGTGTAAGCCTGAGATGTCTAAAGGCCTTAAAATAAATTCAACTTCAATATAATTGCGCATTGCGGATATACAAAACAATTCTTAATTGAGGTTTCTCTTAATCAAAAGATAGTATATATGCACTGTTATAAGCAAATTATAATCATTCCTTACAAGAAATTTCTTACTTCTTGATGATAAAAATATAATTACGCCAAAATTATAGTTTCTATTTTCATTGATTAAGGCTAACTGCCGATTTCTTCTCCCTCTCTGTTGTTTGGCTGAGAGATTAGCACGCTAACTTTCTGTGCGCATATTCATTTACTCAAATCTTGTGATGATACATTCAGCGGATTGTTTGAGAGCCCTCTTTGCAAACACACTCTAGGTCCCTAGGAGAACACCAGCTCGTTTAGGACGTTAGTGATGATTTTGTCAACGCTGATTAAGATCCAATACGAATAAATGTTATAGTGTATTTACCAAACCAAATATCTATAACCTTACATATTATTCTTTCGTTATGCGATTATATTGACATACGCAAGAAAATAAAAAGTGACCCCTTAACTATATCTACCCCAACATACCAGCAAGAGCTCATTATAAATATTCTTGTGAAAATCTGATTGATGATTTTCGTTTAATCGAGCACGTAACTTTGGAGTACGTGGCTACTATCTACGCGAGATCAGAATCACTGGTATTACAGCTCGTTGTTAAAATTACCATTCTCCGCTATTGTCCCTAGTTTCTACAAAATATGACACGGGAAGTTCTATAGTGTGTAAGGTGCAAATAAACAGTTGCAAAAAATTGTTTTTATCATCTTAACAAAAAGAGCACACTAAAATTGCTTTTCCAAACAATTCTTAATTAGATTCACATTTTATGTGACTAAAATACTCTTATATACGGACTGTCGTGTGTTGTGAAACCAATAAAATTCCTGAAGAAGAGATTAATGTATATCATTATAGTTGCAAAACCCACTGGTGCTACGCCACTAAAATGTTACTTGAAAAGGAAACTGTAATGATGCTCTTAAATGTAAGACTTGTTCGGGAAGATGTATTTTTATAATAAAGTTTTCATTATTATTATTATTTCACTTATTTTCTTCTTAATAAAGTTTATTATTGAGAGCTACCTTTGTAGCACGGTTCGAGTCTTACTTAAAAAGCAAATTCGTAGGCTTTTCTCGAATGTATAATCCTTTCCTTACGCATCCTAATTTACGGAAATCATTTGCATTTACTCATCATTAACTTTAACGAGATCATGTAATATAATGTTCTGAGTTTCATAAAGTGGCATGAAAGAACTAGGAAAAGTGGAAACTATTGTAGGTGAACTGTTATTATCGTTCTCACAAAGAAAGACATTAAAATGTTGCATTTCTTTCTTAGTTAATTGAAACGAGAGAAAATAATTACGAAATCTTAAATTTGATGAAATAATTCTGACTAAAGAACATTATTACTGTGATTTATGCATCCCTTTTTTAAAGAAGGAGAAAAAAACATTTCAAGTTATAAACTGTCCGAAGACGGATTATTTTAAAATTATCTTGACTTTATGACTATTTTAATATTTTAAGGCTATGAGAGAGTGAACATCTAATAAAAGTGTAATAAGTTGTTCCATTCTGTTTTCTTCGTTATAAAGAAGCGTTGTATACCATAAACCTAACTTTACGTAGAATATGTTCTTTCTGGTCATCGTTACTATCTTGAATTTTCATCTTGAAACAGTTAATAAATCAAAAATTAAATATATTATATGACATTTTATGATGAATTTAATTAAAATGTGATCTTAAGGCCGAAAAACAACAGAAGAATTTAAAATCTATTTCGTATCTTAATGAACCAACTCTATACCTTACAAAACTTGTCTGTACATTGCCGCAGTAACAAACGTTTGCAATTAGATACTATCCTGGGCAAGATCAACCCAGTTTTCGTCATAAACATCTAGAGTCATTTGTTCAAAGATGGTCCCCTCGACATCCATAATACCTTAACTCATCAGTGACAGCGTTGAAGTCGTTGTATTTGACGATTTTGCCGTCAGGTGTCTCTTATGAAAGTGAACTACAAGAATTGTGTCACGTGACAAGGACATATCGTTCACAAATGCAAAGACATGTCTAAATTTTAAAATGGATGTTTAGTCTGATCTAAAACCTGAGTTATTAATAGCTTGATATACTTTGACTTGCAAATAGAACTCTTTACTAGAATCATTAGCAACTGTGGTATTCGATACCGCTGTAGTTTCTGGCAGAGGCTGTACACACATCAGGGCCAGTGGTGGCTTCGAATAGGGTGCATGCTGGGGTGAGATCGCTCTGGTTATGAAGCAAGTGATCGGGATAGGATTATAAATCAATATAGGAAGTCAGTGTAGACATTGGACTGAATGTCTGCACCTTCAATTTCAAGGAATGTAAAAATTAGTAAGTTTTGAGGATTCCAGGATCTGACATGAAAAGAACTCATCTGTGGTGCACGAAAAGGGAAGAAGTCTATACAATAATCGAAGATTGGAATTATTACGAAAGACACCGCTTGCAAAAGATTTTTGAAAAACGATTCCAGATTTCTGTGACAAGTATGATGGATATTACTATAAATCGATGGACGGAAAGATTAGTATCAGTGCAAGAATTGTAAACTGTGGCTTCATGAGGACTGCTTTGGATATAAGTGTCGGGTGGTGAATGAAGTGATTGTATTAGGAACCATTAGGTTTCACCAATCATTGTATATTATAGGTTTTATCCGCTGTTTAAACAAAGAATTCTCCAGATTATGCCAAATTATGATATAATTTGTGTAGCAATGTTTCGATAATATTTTGTTAACACAAATAACATTTACTAGTTGTTGTATCATCGTAGATTTCGTCCGTTCTTTTAAACGCAGATAAGCCTAGCTAATCTTATGATAATATTTGTGAAGTAATTTTTAGTTAACACTTTCTTATTAAGAAAGTAAAGTAAAGGAGCCTCTTGACTCACCTTGACATTTAAAATATAAGATGTTTTAAGATAAGTTTTTTTACTGAAGAGTTGAAATTAATAACATTAAAACCTGTGATAACTATGTAACCGTTCATTTTAGGTGAAAGTGGTAATTTCGACTCAGAATAATTAAGATATTTCATTTTGTTCTCCGCAAAAAGGTTGGACGGACTACCACTTAAGAGATAAATTACAAAAATCATTTTCGCGCCATTTTTCAAAATGGCGGCCAGATCTTTCGCTTCAAACCGTGTAATTTTGTTGTCAAGAAATCGTAACATATAGTTCATGGATTTTTCTGGAGTGAAATATTCCCGAGGTAAAATAGCCCTACATTCGGATCTCCGGGTGGGATTGCTTCAGGGAGGTCCAAGAACTGGATTAAGAAAGATCATAGAATTGGAACGTGGAACGTACGAACGTTATATAAAACGGGCGCTCTTCAGGTGGCGGTACACGAGATCGAGAAGTACGAGCTGGATTTATCGATACAAGAAATCCGGTGGGAGGGTCAAGATAGTATCCGACAGGGAAAATACACTTTCTACTTCGGGGTAACTCAGTCACACAATTTCGGAGCAGGATTCCTTATTAAGAACAGCATCCTTCCGGCTGTTCGGAATACAGAGTTTGTAGACGAAAGACTACACTACGTTACGATACTCACTCGATGGTGCAGCACGGTTTTAATAAATTTCTATACACCGACCGATGAGGCTGATGGAAACGACAAAGATATATTCTATGACGAGCTAGAATGATTGTTTAACCAATTACCGAAGTATAATTCAAAAATTGTATTTGGTGATTTCAACGCAAAGATAGGGAGGGAAGAAAACTATAGACCTACTATAGGCAAATACAGCCTTCACGAAAACACTAACAACAATGGAGAAAGACTGATAACTTTCGCGATTTCGAAAAACTTACTGGTAAAGAGCACGTACTTTGAACACAAAGACATACACAAATACACATGGGTATCTCCGGACGGCAAAACTCTCAACCAGATCGATCACGTATTAGTAGACAGACGAAGACACACCAACATAATGGACGTTAGGTCGTACAGAGGAGCGGAAGGTGACACCGACCATCAATTAGTGATCACAAAAGTAAGGGAAAAGTTATGCATCGCGAACAGAGAAAGCAAGGGATCAAAACAACTGAAATTCGAAGTGAAACTATTAAATAATCCGAGTATTAAAGCAGATTACCAACTCGAACTCTCAAATAGGTTCGAAATCCTAGCCGACTCGAGTAATAATAATGATGATATTAATAATGAAATTGATGTAAGTAAGATGTGGGAGGCAATTCGTGAAACAATTAAAAGCGCAGCGAAGGAACGCGTAGGTGAGAAGAAACAACAGAAAAATAAACCTTGGTTTGATGAAGAATGCATTAAACTTCATGAGGAACGAAAACAAGCAAGGCAACGATGGCTAAGTAATAAAAGCGAAGCAAATACCAACCACTACAGTAACGCGAAACGAACGCCACACTAGGGCTCAGAAACAAAAAGCGAGAATATCTGACGCAGAAGATTCAGGAGATAGAGGTAAACCGGAAGACAAATAACATACGAGATCTATACAAAGAGGTAAACTCGTTAAGAAAAGGTTACCAGCCGAGGTTAGGAATGATTAGAAATGAACGTGGAGATCTTCAGGCGGATCCGACTAAAATTGTCGATGTGTGGAAAAGTTATTTCTACAAACTTCTTAATGTACACAGCGGGGAACAAACAGAGGAATTTGAAATCCATACCGCAGAACCGTGGATTCCCGAACCTAGCGAGATCGAGATCGAAATGTCGGTTAAGAAATTGAAAAATTTCAAATCACCAGGAATAGACAATATTCCAGCCGAATTAATTAAAACAGGAGGAACGGCACTAATCAGGGAACTACATAAATTTATAAGTGCTATATGGGGAAAGGAGGAGCTCCCAAAGGAATGGAAAACATCAATAATTGTTCCGATTTACAAAAAAGGCGATAAGTCGGAATGCAATAATTACCGCGGAATCTAGTTACTTCCAACTTGTTACAAGGTATTAAGTACTATTCTGTTAACACGCCTAAATGTATACGTAGATGAAATAATTGGAGATCACCAATGTGGATTTAGAAGAAATAGATCCACGTTGGACCAGATTTTTGCTTTGAGACAAATTTTGGAGAAGAAATGGGAATACAATGGGACGGATCATCAGCTATTCATTGATTTTAAGAAAGCATATGATTCTATCAAAAGGGAAAAGATATACAGTATCCTGATATGATTTGGAATTCCGAAAAAATTGGTCCAACTAGTGAAGATGTGTCTCAGCGACCCCATAAGCAGAGTACGGATAGGTAATAATATGTCAGATAGTTTCAAGATTCGCAACGGATTGAAACAAGGCGATGCCTTGTCACCATTACTGTTTAACTTCGCGTTAGGATATGCGATTTCTAATTTCAAGGGGACAAAACGGGACTATCATTGAATATTTTGAATCAACTGTTCGTATACGCGGATTATGTAGAATTAATAGGGGACGATATAGATGCACTACATAGCAACATCGATGTCTTAGTAGAAGCATGTGATGAGATAGGTCTACAGGTAAACATAGATAAAACAAAATACATGATAACAAGCCGAAGCACAGGGAATGAAGGAATTGAAAACATAAGAATTAGGGATGAGGTCATAGAGAAAGTAAACAAATTTAAATACTTGGGAGCATATGTAACAAGCAAAAATGAGGTCACGGAAAAAATAAACAGTCGCTTAGTATCGGGGAACGCATGTTTCTACTCAGTCCAAAAACTTCTAACATCGCGATTAATATCAAGGAAATTGAAATTAAAAATATACAGAACGGTTATTCTGCCGGTAATACTTTACGATTGCGAAAGTTGGAGTACGACCCTAGCAGATGAACATAAATTACGTGTATTTGAAAATAAGGGTTTGAGAAAGATATATGGTCCGAAACGGGACGCGTTGATTGGAGAATGGAGGAGACTGCATAATGAAGAACTCCACGGACTGTATGATTCACCAGATGTTGTAAAAATAACGAAATCGAGACGACTAAGGTGGGCAGGGCATGTAGCTCGGATGGGGGAAAAACGAAGACTATATGCTATCCTGCTTGGAAGGCCGGATGGAAAGAGGCCATTGGGAAGACCGAGACGTCGTTGGGAGGACAATATTAGAAGAGATCTTCGAGAAGTAGGTGTTCGTGATGAAAACTGGCTTGATACTGCCCAGGATAGAATCCAATGGCGAACGTTTGTTACTGCAGCGATGAACTTGCGAGTTAGATAAGCCATAGAGTTAGTTAGTAGTATTAATATAAATACATAGCAGGAGACAATTCATGAAACAGTTAAGAGCGCAGTGAAGGAATGTGTAGGTGAGATTTAACAGCAGAAAAACAAACAATTTGATGAATAATGGCTCAGGCTTTGCGAGCAACGGAAACAAGCAAGACAACGATGGCTAAATAATAAAAGCGGAGCAAATACCAACCACTACAGTAACGGGAAACAAGAAGCCACACGCGGGTTCAGAAACAAAAGGCAAGATATCTCACGCAGAAGATTCAGGAAATAGAGGAAAACGGCAAGGCAAATAACAAACGAGATCTAACAAAGAGGTAAACTCTTTAAAAAATAGCAGTCGAGGTTAGGAATGATTAGAAATAAACGTGGAGATCTTCAGGCGGATCCGACTAAAATTATCGATGTGTGGAAAAGTTATTTCTACAAACTTCTTAATGTACACAACGATAAACAAACAGGGGAATGTGAAATCTCTACCGCAGAACCGTGGATATCCGAACCTAGCGAGATCGAGATCGAAATGTCGATAAAGAAATTGAAAATTTTCAAAACACCAGGAATAGACAATATTCCAGCTGAATTAATTAAAGCGGAGAAAGGGCACTATTCAAGGAACTACATAAATTGATAAGTGCTATATGGAGAAAGGAGGAGCTTCCAAAGGAATGGAAAACCTCAATAATTGTTTTGATTTACAAAAAGGGTGATAAATCGGACTGTAATAATGACCGCGGAATCTCCTTACTTCCAATCTGTTACAAGGTATTAAGTAATATTCTGTTATCACGCCTAAGTGTATACGTAGATGAAATAATTGGAGATCACCATTGTGGATTTAGAAGAAATAGATCCACGTTGGACCAGATTTTCGCCTTGAGACCAATTTTGGAGAAGAAATGGGAATACAATGGGACGCTTCATCAGCTATTCATTGATTTTAAGAATGCATATGATTATATCAAAAGGGAAACGTTATATAGTATCCTGATACAATTTGGAATTCCGGAAAAACTTGTTCAACTAGTGAAGATGTGTCTCAACGACCCCATAAGCAGAGTACGGATAGGTAATAATATTTCGGATAGTTTCAAGATTCGCAACGGATTGAAAGAAGGTGATGCTTTATAACCACTACTTTATTCAAACTTTGCATTAGAATATGCGATTTTTAAAATAAAAGAGGACAAAAAGGAACTAGAATTGAATGGTTTGAATCAACTGTTCGTATATCCCGATGATGTAGATTGAATAGGATACAAAAGTACAAAGCAACACCAATGTCTTAGTAGAAGCGTACGATAAGATAGGTCTACAGGTAAACATAGATAAAACAAAATACATGATAACAAGCCGAAGCACAGGGAATGAAGGAAATGAAAATGAGGTCATAGAGAAAGTAAATAAATTTAAATACTTGGGAGCATACGTATTTAAGCAAAGAACGAAGTCACGGAAGAAATAAAAATTCGTTTAGTATCGGACAACGCATGTTTCTAATCAGTCCAAAAAATTCTTGCCTCGCTATAATTATCAAGGAAGTTGACATTAAAAATATACAGAACGGTTATTCTTCCGGTAATACTTTACGGTTGCGAAAGTTGGAGTACGACCGTAGCAGATGAACATAAATTACGTGTGTTTGAAAATAAGGTTTCGAGAAAGATATACGGGCCGAAACTGGAAGAGATGACTGGAAAATGGAGGAGACTGCATAATATATAAGAACTTCACGGACAGTACGATTCATCATATGTTGCAAATATATAGAAATCGCGACGACTAAAGTTGGCCATGTAGCTCGGATGGGGGGTAACGAAGATTTCATTCTATCCTGGTTGGAAAGCCGGATGAAAAGAGACCGTTAGCAAGATCGAGACGTCTTAAATTATTTAGCATAAAATTCATTCTTTTGGTAGATTACTTGACATAGAGGAGATTGGAGTAATTAGATAACAACCCTCTATTTTCCTTGTTCTCGAAATATGAAAAACTATGATTAAATTAGTAAAATTGTTATGTGTTTATAAGAATTATAATTTAGTACCAAACAAGATCTTCTGATGATATTATCAGGAAGGCTAAAGAACGGTCGCTTGGTTATAATTAATTAATACACAACGAATATTCGAAGAGGATTTTATTAATAAAATATCAAACATACTTTGTAAAAGTCTTTAAAAAAATTTCCTGCTTGAGTAAAGATGGTATTTTACATGTTTGCTTGAACTTCTGTGTGGTAAATACTAGAACATTAAGATGCATGACATTGTTTAGTTGAGTGCTATGAAAATATGTCATATGTGGAACTTATACCCTTTTTCCTTCGATCTGCTATGTCTGGAATGATATCTGCGCTCCTTCTACTTATGGCTAGACGACTGTTGGTTGTTAATATGAATGGTGGTGGAATGTTATTGTTTTATGAACTTGATCTTGAAGCCAGTTAAATGTTATTCAATGCATGTTACAGAACAAGATGTACAAGTTCTATTTGTTTTACATTAGTTTCTGTCACGCTAAATGTTTATGAGAATATCGGCATGATTAAAGTATGCTGGTGCTATTTAAACCTGAACTGGGTTAACTGGAAAGTAAAGCTTTGAATCTAATACATTGGATTTGCATTCTTGACTCTGATTAAGAATAGTCCAAGCTGCTCTTTTAGTTGATTTATTGCCCAGCAATTTGGCGCAGTAGTGTCAGGAGTTTCAGAGATGGCACACGGAATCGTAACTTCGGATATATTCGAGGTCGAACAGAGAAAGATTGAAATATATTTGGATAGGTTTGAAGCTTGCAGTAAAGCTAATGAATAGCAGAGCCTAAGATGTCATGCACATTGCTAGCAGTAGTAGGCTCTCATGCATATGAACGTTTATATCAAGATTGTACTTCTTCTGTACTGAAATGTCTTATGCAGGCCTACAATCTGCGTTGTTTAAGCTGTTTGGGATAAAAGATTAATGGAATTGTGGCACGGTACCAATTCCATCACATGCGTCAATCTCCAGTACAAACTGTAGTTGAGTATTTACAACAGCTTAAAATACAAGTAGTTTTATTCAAATATGGTGATTTTGCAGATATAATGGTACGGGATCAGTTGATGTTTGGGATAGCTAATGAGAACATACGTATAATGTTATTAACCGAAGAAGAGCTCACGTTGAAAAAAACCTGTTGCGATAGCGATTGACCTCAGTTTTCGCTATGTAAAATAACAGCAAAAGGATTAATTTTATGCTAAAGAACTTAAAGATTTATTTATATCATTATGGTTAAATATTTAATTGTTTTTTTATATTTAACTTACTTTGTTTCAATTCAAGAAAATTCTTTTTTAATCGTAAGTTAATTTCACTTTCTGTAATTCGGATATTTATTTATTAACAATAATCATGATACAGCACTTACGATTATTTAATACTGGATTGTTAAACAATAAAAGTGAACAATTAATACAAATGAAAAGATCAATGAACAAATTCATCAACATAAAAGATAATAACAAGACATATACAAAGACAATAATCATTACCTCAACTTAAATCAGATATCAATACCTGGTTTCTCACAAAACAGTTATCGTCCAGCAAAATCAAGAATAGTTTGAAACTTTGCTACACTTATAAAACAATCTTTAAATTAGGTGACGTTGGAGAATAGCAAGATTGGGCGTTTGCAAAGCGTTGTTGCTGCGAGTTGATCTTACAGTAATTCGAAACATCAACTCATGAACATCGTAATTATGACATTACTTATGGGATAACCCGGTAGCAGAATTCTTGAAATGATCAGATCATAAACTCTTTCAAAAACTTTTAAAAATGATAGTTTATTTTAATTTTTCAAGTAGGACCTACTTCGAAAACTGAAATTACTTGATACCCTACACTCTGTTTGTTTTTATAATTAATATCTGTATTGTAACTCTTTGGAATGTTCTCTGTTTCTCACGCAATCTTCCGCTTTTCTCCTCTACCAGGTTGGCAAACCTCTCGCATTGACACTTCTCTAGGTTGATATATCTGCCATAATATCGTCCATGAAAAGAACAATGTGCAAGGTACCGAGGACCAAACCCTGTAGTAAGGTAAATTCAGAAGAGGTGCCCAACTTAACAATAAAAGGTCACAGTACAATGTTAACTCCCATAAATCAAATTAACCACCCGCCATTCAAATTGGTGTTTATTATAGAATAATCTGAAGATAATATAATTCACAATAATTTACTGTGTATCAGTGAGAATTGCAAAAATCGATGGCACTATGCCTATGCGGGACAGATGCCTCATCAACTTGGGAGAGACGCATCACCTAGATCAAATTAATCAATTTTGAATTGTCTGATAGGTTCTATTTGTTTAATAACATTACTATATGTGGGCTAAAATAAAAAATAAAATCCTTGACATTTTTTATGGTTCATCCTCGAAATAGAAAACATGTTTTAAACGATATATGATATCCTTTCCCTCAATTTATTTCTCATACTAACCTCGTTTAAATTAGAAGGGAAATGAAACACTCACAAATAACTAATATTCTCCATGATAATGTAGGTCTTAAGTACTGGTTTTGTTTTATCATCTTTACGTGAAAAACTACTAATTTTGTATTCAGTAACTTATCAGTGCAATGTGAAAATTTATTAACATTATAATTTCATTAGTAACTGTGAAATGCGTTTAAGAATATGTATATATAGCCTATAGAAATAAATTTCAGTTTACAAAAACAAAACATGGTTTTAAGCAATGCAACATTGTTACAAAACACAAAATGAAAACACTTTAAAACTTCGGATGAGAACCAGTTTTGTTGGAGAAAGTATTTCCAAGAAAAAAAAATAGCTGTTTTAGTATATTAGCAGTATGGATATAAATGACTACATTACCATTATTAATACAGTGTTGAACAATATATTGTCAGGTACTGGTACATCAACGCAAATGCTGGCCGGGTGGCCGAGCAGTCTACGGCGGTAGGCCATCGGCTCGAAGGTCCCGGGTTCGAGTCGCGGAAGGGGCATGGGTGTGGGTTTTAACAGCTAAAGAAGAATCGTGACAGGTCAAAGTCCAAAGTTACCAGGCTATCCCATATAAAAGTAAAGTATACCAAGTATCAACGCAAATGTTTCACCCGACATGTTTTTTGTTTTGTTTTTTCAAAAAATGTTACTTGAATGCCTTTTGAGTAATTATGACACAGGCTGGGATATGGAAAGGGAGAGGATGTAGGGAAGAAATAGGCCCTGATCTTGGGGCATCTCTTCCGGAGAAAATTGTGGGTATCTCTTCTTCTTTTCCCGGGCGAGACTTCCTACCTAGTATTTTCCCGCCAACTGCAAAACGGACAAAAGCAGAGTAACGACTGACAACGGCTTTTCTGCTGACCGTTTTTCACCACTTCGATTATAAAAATGGGTTAATAGTATATTTTTCTAAAGATTCCGTATTCTTTAATATTAGATGATGATGCAGTAATGTGTCATACCTGTCTATATTGACTGAAAGTACCAACTGAACAATATGCAGTCTTCACCATTCGAGCCGCCTGCAGAGATCTGAAGACAATTGACACTCACATTACACTGGTTGTGTATTATTCGGATAACTTTTCCTCTCCTGGTGAGGCATCTCTCCTGGAATTACCCTGCTCCAGATGTACAAGTACAGCACTCAGACAGAACAACACGTTGCTAGCTGTCAGCTGGTAAATCTTCAATTAAGGATAAGAATTGACATGAATGTTAAGCCTCTGGGACACATTATGTAGCAAATGAACAAGACTAGTCGAATTGTGAGGTCCAATTATATAATATCAAGTTGAGTATTATTAGACAGGCAACTACGCGTATTGGCGTGTGACTGAACAATAGACAGATTGGTTAAGTAGTAACTACCAGAAAGAAATCCATGAAGAGGAAGATGGATGTACGATAAAGTGAATTTTAATAGCCTATCCTTAACAATCTTTCCACAGATGATACACAAGACAGGCAAAAGAAATAGGCCTGTAGTTAGTGGCTAAATTTCTGATACCTGACTTTCGAATGGATACGAGGGGAAGGACTTAAAGAGGGGAACTGTTGTCCTTCTTCTATAAGAGGGGAAGGAAGCTTCTAAGAATCACCTATTCAAAAGAAAAGTTAAAGGACGGGTTAAAGAAGTAGCTGTATTCTTCAGAAAAATCTGCAGGAATCGAATCATAACCAAAGGCTCTGTGGTGTGGAAGGGATAACAGCTAAGCTGTAAACTTCAGACGTGTAGTACAAGAAATACATTTAAAGAACTAACAGAAGACTTACAAAAATCAGTAAATTTAAACTACTGACAAGTTGCAAAATACCAAATACAGTCTAAAGACAGATAATTCAAATTCCACTATACCACGTGTTGGTTTCACATTTCGAAGGTCTGAGCTTCAAACTGTATATTCACTTGCGGTCTATAATAGACAAAATACACAAATTACGAAATTGTAGTATTTAAGAAAATCACTTCTGAAGTCTTAAGACTGATGATTTAACCTAAATAAAGCTTGCATTGTTAAGAAAAATGTTGACAAAATTATACTTTTCTTCAGCAGCGAAGAATAACATCATGACAAAATTCCACTTACTATAACCAGAATCAGTTCAGGTTTTTTAATTAATCTTTGTTTGAAGTAACTGGTACCTATCTCTTACTGTTTCAGATGAGGGCAGCTTATCATACCAGTTATGGCGAGACGGAGATATCATCTGTTTCTGGTACATCTTTACAAGATCCTTCTTTTTAATACACTGAAAGCGACAGTTACTTCTTGCACAATTTGTCAACCGCACTTGCAAACAACGTTTCTCTCACTTTGCGACTCCTGTGTATGTTTATTGCTTTATATTGGCCGCCATAATCATGACTGTAACTAATAGTTCCTTGTTTATCCTCCTCGTACTTCAAGCGTTCAACTTCCAGCCAATACACTATTTCTTCTTCCTCGTCCGTCTTGATATTGCTTACTGTATTCTGTACTAGTTTATTAAGATCCAAGAATTCGTTATACATAAGTTCTTTAGTTAGATAGGGGTTCTTCCTTCTGATACTTTAAAATACATTTTCGCATTTTAGTACACTAAAGACGTCAATGCTTTTTCTTGCCGTTTCGATAACGCTATGCATAGAATCCGCTTCCATAAGTAAGTGTTCAATTCCCCCCACCACCACCACAAAAAAACTGAAGTCCTTTAGTGAGTTTAACGTATCAATATAAAGAGTCAACTGACTTAATGTACTTTCCAGATCGTTAATAAAGATACATTAATTGAAGATCAACACAAGTTTTCTTCACCAATCAAAAGGAGACACATTTTTAACAGCATTAGCTCAAAATCGTAAATATTATTTTTACTGTAATGTGTTTTACTTGTAAACCGACGATATAGCGTACACAAGATTAATTAGGCGGATATAATTGTCAAATAATACCAACACTGTTTTGGTATATGTAGGGTAATTGATATAATAGTTTTAAACAAAAGAGGGACAAATGGACGTCTTATTGACGTGGGGAAGGATGAAAGACACAATGCTCAAAATCAGAACTTTCCCCGACAAATGGAAATCTCCCGTGGTTTGTCCTATCCCATAATCTAATAATAGTAGAGATAATAATGATTTCAGGCCAATTCCAATATTACCAGCTTTTGCAAAAGTATTTGAACAGATCTTATACAAGAGAATTAGTAATCATATTCAACCAGTTATTTCAACTAATCACCATGGCTTTGTTTCTCAGAAACACACGGTAACGAACTTAGCACTTGTTACGGACTACATAGAAAATTCGATGGACTTAAAAAATCGCAAGCAATCAGTTGTCTATAAAGGATACACATCATATGAATATTCTGCACTCTTAGGAGTTCCTCAAGGTTCGAACCTAGGACCTTTTTTATTTCTCTTATTTGTTAATGACCTTCCTGATTGTGTGCCTGATAATGAAAAATTGTTATTTGCAGATGACTTTAAAATATATACAAAAGTCAACTCTATCGGAGACTGCATAAGACTTCAGCAAAGCTTAGATAATATTACAAACTGGTGTGCTATTAATCAACTTGGAGTCAACATAAGTAAATGTAAAGTATTATTATTTAATAGAAATGAAACCACTCATCAATTTGATTATTCCATTAATACAATTGTACTAAACAGACCTACTGTAGTTAAGGATCTTGGCGTCAGTTTTGCCTCGAAATTGACTTTTAACATACATGTTACAAATATAACAAATGAAGCCTTGAAGTTACTAGGATTCGTAATTACGACGGGAAGAAAATTCAACAACACATCAACATCGGAAAAAATGTACTATGCTGATGTTCGCTCCAAGGTAGAATATGCTTCTTCTATTTGGAATCCATATCGATTGAAACATTGCCAACAATTAGAGAAAATCCAATCAACATTTCTTAAATTCCTGACTTTTAAAGAAACTCGAATCTATCCTGCTTATGATAGTTACAATGCAGTCATTAAGAACTTTAATATTCAGAGCTTAGAACAAAGTCGCAACATTGCTGATCTGTTATTTCTTCAAAAAATTGTTCAAAGTAAGTTAGATTGTATGGATTTAGTTTCGACATTACAGTTTAGTGTCCCATCATCTAAAACTCGCGTTAATAATACTGGTCTCTTCCACTGTAAAAAGGCAAGAACCAATATCTTGATGAGGTCACCAATCAAGAGAATTTGTACTAGATATAACCAACTCTGTACAGTTCACAATGATCTGGACGTATGCTATATGTCGCCTAAAGCATTTAGAGATGCAATTGTCAATAAAGCTTGTACAACTACTTTGTAAAGCTCAACACTATAATTAGGCCATTGCCTGTTGTGTTGTCACTAAATAAATAAATAAAAACAACTATTTATCCTGAATCCCGTCAATTTATTTTATCTGATAACAAAACAGCTTACAGATGCACTTTCTAACATCTGGTAAAATTTATAGAAACTTTTGATTTGTGATTAGAATTGGAAAAGCATCAAAAGCTCTGTTATCAAAAGCTTATTAATTTAAAGTGCTTAAAATATGCATTTATAATACAGAAGAAACACCCTTTTCATATTGCATCAATGTAAATCTTGCGCTCAATAAATGATTCCAATTAGTACGATCTTTCAGTTGTATTTCATCATTTTTTAAGAGAAACGAGAATACGATTTATAATTATAACGATCACGTCACTCCTGAACTCGACTCTTCTTACACATAACGTTCTAATCACTGTTCTAACATCTACAGTAAAAAGATTGCTACGTTTTATTGAAATCAAATCATAGGAGAGGAGACTATCATTTCTTTCTAAAGTAGCCATGAAGAACAAAGAAAATGACTTACTAACAACATGTCTTGCGTTTTCTATGTATATGTTCATTTAACTTCACGGAAAGTTGAACAAACCTTAACGAACTTAATTTTTAAAATGTCAATCTGCACGTTTAATCCCCTTACGCAGTACAAATGTTAAAAGTGAAATATGTTAAACCTGAGAAAAATGGGTGGACATTTGTTAACGAGTTTTCTCATACTTATTTTCCCCTACCGTGCTCTATTGCGATTTTCAAGGGAAAAGTGTAATATGATTAAAGGCCTAAAAGTCACGAAGCTAAGAACAAGGTGATAATTGTCTCCACCAATTACATCTGCGCTGTGGCTGCGATTTGCACTCACAAACGTGTTTTAACTACATTGTATCAAACTGTTCCTTCCTTTTATTATTTTTTTTCGCAAAGGAGAAAATGTACCCTGCATGGCTCTTCATTCCATAAAGTGCTTGGTTTCACAGACCATGAAAACCTTGAACTACGAGCTGTCGCTTAGCAACACAATAATGCCCTCGAGCTCTGAACCTTTTTAATTTTGTCCTGGATTGAATGTGGTGTACGCGGAGTTGATCATCTAAGTTCCTAGCGACAAGTGGAGGATGGCTGCCAGTGGACATCAAGAGGAACGATGAAAGAGGGGGAAAGGGGAGAAGATTTTGGTACTGATGTGGTTAGAGGATCACTCATGTATACGAACTGAGTGATCACTACATCCCGAAGCAATTTCATGCATCAAGATTCCATCATAGATCCTTCAGACCGTTATCCTCTCGCCTACGTGCTATTCAAATTTATCTTCACAGAATATGTCGCAAAATCCTACCATCACACACATGTTCCAGAAAGATAAATGCAAGTATATACTAACACGTTTTATGATCCTGGATATTTATTTGAGTTATTTCTCTTAGCCTAGGCAGCAGGAAATTCAATAACACATCGACTGGATACGGCACAAATATCATATTCAAATCACTACATTAAACAACGTTGTTCATGTTCTTCCTCTTTGATTTAATCAGTTCTACGATACAACAGCAGCTTCTTCCGATTCCTTCTTAGTTTATAAGGATTGTCACATGTTATTGGTTCCACTCTAGCTGTTGGTGTGACACCATGAGCATAGATCGTAGCATTGTTTAAAAAGTAATATGGCAGATGCTTTGTACCCTTAAGGATCTTTAGTTTTTCTTCAGGAATTCATTAAAATGTCCACAACAAGAGGTTTGTATTTGAGACAAAAGTCTAACCCCCTTTTTCTTATATGTAATGATATGTGTAGTACGTCTAGAAAAACAATGATGTTGATTATATGATGTCTATATTCAATTACGCGTAATGGTTTTTCTGTGCGTATACTTTTTGTAATAACAGTATGCACAGAAAAAAGTGTTCGTTTGTGGTTGCCAGAAATTATTAGAACAAGGTCCAAACAAAATGTATTTTCTCTCAGGAAAAGTTGCTTAAACAAATTACATTGCTAGCACCGAAAGGAAGTATAACAACCTCGACCAGGAATAGAACTGGGGTTCCAGTATTTTGAAGCCTAACATGCTACGGCGTCACACACTTCCTCACTGATCTGTTTCGTTGTAATATAAAAGCCAAGCTTGAAACTGTAATAGTTATATTCATACTACAATGTAGAATATCATTGCTTGTTAATTACAGAATTTCGTATATCAATTAATAATTCTCGACTATTACGTTGTGGGTAAATTGTAGCTTATTTCTGAATATTTAATTTGCTTGGCACAGACGAATGAGTAACAAAGAAATAAATGAGTTTGGAACAAATTTGGTTTGTTTAATGGAACAAACAAGAATCTTACAAGGGAACCTTCTGTATGTGACAGTCGAGTTCGGAAATCAAACCAAGCTCAAATGAAAGTGTGTAATAAGACCTTATGTCTTACTCTTTTTACAATAATCAATATCTTCGTCGTGGTCTCTATCTGGTCCTTTTGTTGCTGCTGTGCAGCGGCTTTTTATCTTTACTCTAACGAGACCTTTCTGTCTTCTTGGTTTGCTCCGGCTAATCTTCAGGGTCGTTTGATAGGTTACCTTCGATGTCATAGAATGATCAATCCTATCTAAAAACATGCCCCAAAGCTACACCGTAGTGGGGCTACGTTAACTATATTTTTAGAGGTGTTCATAAGTCATTGCACGGCGCTTAAAGCAGCCACCGCAACCACAAACAATTGCTCCAAAACGTCTAACTAAAATCAAACGTCTATGGCGTCAAAAGAAAGGTATTTATTCAGAGGGTTAAAGACAAAACATTTAACTATATAAATTCCACCTCTAGTTTGCAGTTCTTTTTTTTTGCTAGCCGAAGCTAGCTCCCCCAAAGGGCTACACCCTCTATCTGGGATGGGAAGTTGATGGAATTAAGGTTTTGTTTTTGAGAGGTGGAAGGTCTACGTGGTTTTAGTTTATCTTTCACTTTATTTATTTATTTCTCATCATAGGAAATTATGAGTTTTCCTCATAATCATTTAAATGGTGGGAATATTAAGTAAATGATAATGTGATGGTGCATGAAAGGATGGATGTGAGGTGCGGTCGACGTCACAACACTTTGACACACTTAAGACAAATGAATGATAATCTTCCGGCCTAGGGGCTGCTCTAGGCCATGATGGAGACCGATGGGCCCTATACGTTCGAAATGGTTACTGTGCAATAAATGACGGTGAGACATAATGAGGCGGATGGAGTCGGCGAAATTGTGAGATGAAGGGTTCGCCTGGGTGATCGGGAGGAAGCGTGTAATGGTATATCGTCAGAAGTGTAGAAAGTTGTGTATTTTCAGTGAACTGTCTGTCGTGTTC
>JAGDQP010034577.1:0-20031 GCA_022664845.1 Lepisma saccharinum | reverse complement strand
GATATTTTAGAACTTTAAGATATTAGAGTAATAAATAGTAGAAGCTTCGGGGGAGTTGTGATGCGGGTGCCAAAACGGAAAGAAATGGAAATTTTGGAGGGAACAGATTCTGGTTATACGTGGACTTAGGAGAGTTGTAGATGAGGGAATTGTTGGAGGTAATTTTAGAACTTTGATATATTCTGACAATACGTAGTGGAAACTTCGGGTAGTTATGGTGGGAATGCCAAAACGAGAGAAAAAAAATTTTGGAAGGAATTTAAGTAATGTCGCCCCGTTCCGCCCTACTCGCCCCGCTCTCCCCTATATATATAATACATACGCCAAAACTCTGGAGCTAGAGAAACCAAATTTCGTATAAAGGTGCACATCAAGACTGAGTTACTTTAAAATGTAGAAATTTTCAAAACGTCACCATCTTGAATCTAATATGGCCGCTAAATTATATTTCGTAGGAATGTCCAGCCCAAACCGCTGGCCCAGTTAGAATTTTGGTTTGCATACAGTTATTTTCCAAAGATTTTTAAGCCGGTTTTGGGACTTTTTCACTTGGACTCTTTCGACCCCGGCCCTTTTTAAGCGGGGCCGTTTTGACTCGAGCCCTTTTGACGTGGGGCCGTTTTGACCCGGGCCCTTTTGACGCGGGGCCGTTTCGACTCGGGCCCTTTTGACGCGGGGCCGTTTTGACCCTTGCCCTTTTGACGCTAGGCCGTTTCGACTCGGGCCCTTTTGACGTGGGGCCGTTTTGACTCGGGCCCTTTTGACGCGAGGCCGTTTCGACTCGGGCCTTTCTGTCCTCGCCCTTTTGTCCGGGCCCTTCTGACATGGAATCATCTGTGTAGACCGCCAGTGCAAAACATGGAGCAAGGAAGCCTTTACATTTAGCTTTGCATATTTTGTGAAGAAAACCGAAAGCCCTCTACGATAATTGTTATTTTTGTATTGATAAAGTGAAAGGCTCCATTCATAATAAACATTGGAAAAAGTATCTTCATTAGAAGCAGCAACATGACTTGCACCACACAGCGAATACGCTCCTATACGTCTGTTCTATTTGTATTGATATCATATGTTAACTTCTTCTTGGTTACAAAGTACATTGCTTTCATCTTCTGCGTAGCAAAATAAGTTAATTGAAAAAATATGTTTATCTTCGTAATATTACTTTTCGTTTGTGTTCTTATACTTACTACAGCGACCGTGTCTATTTTTTTAAATTTTGTATGATTAAAGGCTGCTTATATGTGATTAGTTAGTAAACTTCATGCAAAAAATAACAACCCTCTTAAACTTATTTTTTATGTGAGACCGTGCGTAAAACTGCCTACACCCTCCCATTTGTGTACACCCAAAAAAAATGTTCCAGAAGAACACCTAAAATATATCCTACTTCTAAAAAGAAAGCATTGGGAAGACAGAGAGTGTGACAAACAACACACTTAACTTAAAATATTTGGTGTGAAACAGTGGAAAACTCTGGCTACAACCATCCCAATTTTCACTGTACATCCTCCCAAAAGTAAGAACCCTCTTAAACCTAAATTTTTTGTGTGAAACCATACAAAACTCTGCCTACATCCTCCAATTTTTCAGAGTACAGGCCCGAAAAATGTTCCGGAAGAACCGCTAAAAATCTCCTACTCCTGAACTTAAAATACGGAAGGCATAACAGAGGGAGTAGGAAACAATTGCAACAATCTTTGTTTGTCCGAGTGAAAAAAGGATTTGATAAAAAAACAGTGAGTTACCTTTATTAATTTATTGTAAGAGATATGTTTCACCATTCTTGCGTCATCTAAAGCTAATGTGTGATTGACTTTACGAGTTATGTGCTAAACTAAAACGGGGCGACAGGAATTTAGCCAAGGACCACGTGGTTACTAGGGGTGATATTTCCCCTTGAGTAATATAGCTAGGTTTGAGATAGTCATCCGTGAAAATTGAGGACAAAAATAGCTGTCATGTCTATATTCATGACATCAAAGGAATTTTGAGACATCATACCAAAATTCCCAAACCTTTAGATTAGAGATGCAAATCTAGTTATTTCTACATCGTGCAGATTTAGTGGCTTTCACGTTCAATCACGCGCGGATTTTGGAGAAATATCTCTTGGCGTCAGAAGTATTACTTGCTATGAGATTGATAAATTCCTAAAACACTTGAAGCATTATAAATGTAGATACTTCTAATTGTCTTTGCAGCTTGAGTGGCTTTCTTATTTAATGGCGCATGAAAAAGTATTTATTGACTAGCATAAATTCCCAAAACAGTCGAAATATGAAAATAGTTGCTTCTAATTGTGTCTGCAACTCGAGTGACTTTCCTGTTCAATGACGCTTGGAATTCTGGAAAAATAAGTATTAGCGTCAGAAATGAAACTTTCTATGACAACAATAAATTCCCCAAAGACTTGAACCATGAAAATATTTCCAAGTCTGAAGTCAGTGGTCAATGAGAGGAATATAAGCTGGCTGGCTTGCCAGCTCATTACAATGACGCGATGAATTCTGGAAAATTACGTGTTGACGTCAGGGAGTCTGACGGGATGCGAGTTTATAAAAACTTTATTTTTTTACTGTATAAGACTAAAGTAAATGAAAGAAGAATCTTACCTTACTCCTTAAATTTAGTGCATCGGAGTACTTGAGCAGGTGTATTATTTTAGGTGATAGCTCAGTCTGGCGATTGGTACTATCTTGTGAGTAAAAAATTAAAAACCTAAGGGCTCCTTTCCTTGGAAACTTGCGCTGCTTGCAATTACTCAGTAGCCAATTGAAGTACATGTTTTATTACGTAGTTTGCGATTAGGGTGAGTAGGAAGTTGAAATACGTCTTTCATTGAGTGATCTAGCTACTACGTAATAAAACACTACCTAAGTACTTGGATTTAGTGTATCGCACTTGAGCAGATGTAGTATTTTACCTGATAGCTCAGTCTGGCGATTGATACTATCTTGTGAGTAAAAAATTAAATACTTAAGGGCTTCTTTCCTTAGAAGCTTGCGTTGCTTGCGATTAGAGTCAGTAGCCAATTGAAGCACGTGTTTTATTACGTAGTTTGCGATTAGGCTGAGTAGGAAATTGAAAAGTCTTTCATTGAGTGATATAGGTACTACGTAATGAAACACCGTGATTTAAATTAAAGGTAAATAGATTTCTTGTATCGAAATAAAATATACAGTATTTCTCAAGGATATTCTTACTCTATTTGAAGGATATCTACAGTGTATTCCAAGGATATGCAGAGTATATTCTAAGGATAACCACAGTATATTCTAAGGATTTCCATAGTATATCAAAAATATATCCTTTTTCACAAAAATGTTGTACAAATGTTCGTTAGTATCAGGGATTGTAAGTCCAGAATGTGTGTGATAAAACGAGCACGTAAAGCTAAATGTAATGAAGGGAGTAATAATAATTAAACTTATTTTTCTGTTCAGATTACAATTTCGACCTATTTTAAATGGGAAGTTTTGAACCAACTCTTTTGAAAAAAAGATTGAGGAACTATACTATCTACTAGTTTAGCAGTAACAAGCGATATTTCAATTAAGGTACATTTTTATAGACGAATGTTGTTTCAAGGAGGGATATTTAAAAAGGCTCAGTGGGGTTTCATGTGTATTTTCTGTAAATGAAAGGAATGATAATTTCCATATTGTTTCAAGAGAGATTTTTATAAAAAGGAGTGACATTTTAATAACGTTGCATATTGGATTTTTATAAAGGAATGTTGGACCAACGTAATTTTAAGTGAGGTATGGCGTTACATGTGAGATTTTTATGAATGAATGAATGTTGTGTGTGTCTGTGTGTGTGTGAAGGATATTGTACTTCAATATTTTAATTATATGAAGGTGAGGGAAGAGTTTTAAAAATATACACTATCAATTTTGAAATATACATTATAGCTTTTTCTAATTTTGGATTGTTCTCTATTTCTTGATTTAATTTGTACCTGAGCACTAGACTAATTTTGATTTGATGTCGGCATTAATCTGAATTGAATACTATCTTTTCATTGAAATTTTTATTTGAATAACTAAGTGAAATATCACTCATACAGGATAATACTAATTTATTGTTTCTATATTTCAGCAATATGGTCAATTTTAATGAACCCAGTGGATGCACTTGTATGCAGGGAGTCAGAAAATGGATATGGAGACAATTGAATTTATTTTAAGGCCTTTAGGCAACTATGGCTGAGGCCGTATGGATGATGATGGGATGAATGGTGGAATGAAGAAAGTGGGAGGAAACCGGAGCACCCCGAGGAAACCCACGCACACGGTGTTTGTCCACCACAAAGCCCACATGGCATGAGCAGGGATCGATCCGACGACCTCTAGCACCAGAAGCGAGCGCTCTACCAACTGAGCCACCGTGGCCCCTGGATATGGAGACAAGAACAAGATAATTAAGACATGAGCTGAGGTATGTTCATATGGAGTTATTGGCACATTTCCTTTAATGACCAATTTCTTACCCTTCATTGAAAATAACTGTGAGCAATCCAGGAAGGATCCAAAAATCTTCAGAGGTATTTTAGCGGGATGTAAAAGTACGGGATATTTCATTAATTTATGTATGATTTTTTTCTGTAGAGATGAAAGGTATGATTAGGCTGGAAACATTATTCTATCTTAGTACATGGAGTGGATGAGGAAGAAGGGAGAGTAGTTGATCCTATTGTGGGCATGCTTTTAGAGCTAGTCTAATGTGGGGAGTAGTGTGTCAGAGATTTATGTTCTTGTGAACGAAGATGAATCTCTAACCATTATTCCTTCCAGGTCTCTCTTTTTCCCTTCACTGCACCTTCTAATAGGAATAATATTACTAGCCAAAGTAGTAATTTTGTAACTAGTACTAGTGTTTGTACTACTACCAACACCTCATTAGCCAATACATCAACCTATGTTCTTCCCAATCGTACTGTATATTGCACCACTATTGGAATCTGTTCCATCATTTCCACTTCCTATGCCGTCATGCCACCAGCACCTGTAAATTCTTTTGTTTCTATCCCTAGCACATCTACTATGGATGATGCTATCCCATCAACCTCTACCTATCGTCTTCCTACCACCTCTCTTGCCAACATCCCAAGTAGTTAATTTGCTGCTGATATTCCTAGTACCAGCCTTGACGACTCTCATAAACTTGTTAAGAAAAGTTTTAAGGGGAAAAAGGAAAACAAGTCTGTGAGAGTGGATATGTATTCTCAACCACATAATGTTTTGTAAATGTTGTTGAAATGTTGATGTTTGTAGTGAAATTTCTGATTTTTAGGGAAAGGGGCGTATTTTAAAGATATTGTTAGGTTAGAAAGGACAGATGGTAGTCATTGGGTTAATGTTCCCCCAGCTGCATGGAACAAGGAGAAAGTATGTTTGAAGTGATATTCCGCCGTAATCGAGAATATACTAGATCTCCTTTATGTGAAGTAGAGGTGTTCGAGAGCTGGGCCGAATTTTAAACCTCGAACAATATGTAGGGGCCCTGTTTACTTTCTCGCTCAAACAAATATTGTCGAATGTGGGCCAAGATAGTTACGTGGGATTTTCCATCGGCAGTTTAATTAACACTCTCGGACGTCCCGTTTATTTTTCATGGAGAAAACGACGGTATAGAACAGTTGATCATATTCTTTCCAATTTGGAAAATATTGTGAACTCTAATGAAGTATTTCTCCTCGGTGAAAGAATTACGATCAAGTGTCATATTACGGACCCGATACCTGGACAGCGCCGACCAAATGATAAAAAGAAGTATTTCACACTTGAGGAGTACTTACAAAAACACATCATTCTCGTTCAGAGATTCCCTGGTGATGGGGCCTAAGATTGTCTTACGCGAGCTCTATGTCTGGCTCGAGGTAGAGCAAATCAGACAAAGTACATTACCCATCGAATATGAAATGATCCAAAGAGATGGATTATGAAGATAAAGCCTTACGAAAAGCTGCAGGTGTTGACTTAAAACAAAGAATGGTGGGGCCATCGAGGAATAGGACAAGTTTCAAGTTCACTTTGGTGACGAGTATCAAATTATTGTATGTGCCTCAGTCCAATGACAAGGGATTTTTATATTTGGCATAAGGGTGAGTCATTTATTTCTAGCAAAAAGTTATTTCATTTTACGAAGATCAGCACTACGTGATAATTTCTGATATAGCGTCCTTTCTTAATATAAGGAGCTATTGTCCAGATTGCCTTATTCCCTATTTTGATCGCATTGATCATCGGTGTATCAATGTGAAATGTATGAGAAGAGTCGTACAGTTGGGGATAATGATGGAAAGTGTAATATTCAATGTAACGACTTTTTGAAAACATTTTCTACTTGTCTTGCTATCACACTCATAGTGAGAAAGAGAAAGTTAAGTCCCTGTGTGAAACTTTGCCCAAAGTGTGGAATAAAAATTTGATTCTCAGCGTAGAAAAACTTATCACATTTGCGGGCAACATTATTGTAATATGTCTGACGCGTGTTCAACCGACGCACTTCTGTTTTGTTAAAAAGTTACAGAAGAAGCATATTAAAAAATATTGTATATTGTTTACGATGTAGAAACTCAACTACTAGAACAGAATAAAAAGAGAGAAAGTGAGCATCGTGCAAACTTAGTTTGTGCTTCCCACCGCTGTCATGAATCTAAGGACAAGGAAGTGGAGTATAAACGTATTGTACCTTGTAATGCAGAATGTGTTAGAGACTGTTTTATGACATGTAAGCATTTATTATTCACATCATTAATCAAGAACCTAAGTTCGAGAGAGTGATGGGAATGGCACATAATAGTTCCCGTTTTGAAACTTTACTACTAGCGAGGGATATGATCGACAACACTATTCCCCTTATATTACTGCTCACGGACAAAAGATTATACAATTATCGGTCGGGAATATTTCTCTTAAGGACAGCTTTTGTCTTTGAGAAAAGTTATTAAAATTACCGAAAACCATGGGTTTACAAGAAGATTTTAAGAAGAGTGACTTTTCCCTTTTTATTTATTACTAAAGGTAATGAAAATTATGAAGGACCATGGCCTATCATCGAATTCTATGATCTGCATTCCAAATCTGAGGAAGATTGCAAGGCTCTTACAAAGTGGGATGATGAAGTTAAAGATTTAACGTTCAACATGCAGACAGACATACTTAAGTATTGCAAGAAGTATGTATTCATACTTACACAAGCTGAGATCATGTTTTAGAACCTCATAGAAGTGAAAACTGTTCTGTATGCTTACCAGAGAATATCTTCGACGTCAATCCTATAATGGGGGTCCAATACGGTAATCATTATAGTAAAAGTGCTTTACCCTGTATGAAGTATTTGAAGTCTCTCGATGAAATTGTTTCTATTCGAACTATTACTAAAGATGGCGAAGTTCTATTTGGTAAATACAAATTGGATAGTTATGATAAGGGAAATAGTGAGTACTATGGATGTTATTGCCATGATAGTAAGTTTATTCAACAGCTTAATCATTATCCTTTGGATGACGAACGAGTAACGTTGCAAAACAGGTATGTGGCAACAAAGGTTCGAAAACGATATTTAGAAAAATGTCATTAAAACGTTATTGAAATTTTGGAATGTGAATGGAATGACCAAATACGGAAATCCATTCACATTCAAGATTTCATTAGAACGCAACGTGGGGAAAATTGAAGGTTTTCGTATTCCTGAAGAAAGATTCAAGGGAAGGAGAACTGAATGTTTTCGCGCATTCTATGAATGCAATGATGATGAATACATCCGCTATGTCGATGTCACGCTTCTTTACCCATGTGCAATGTCAACGAAGCCTTTTCCTACTGGCCAGTATATTTTTCAGAGGAAAGGAATCCCGCGTCGACAGGATATCCATGGAGTTGTATTCTCTAAGGTTTTAGTTCCACAGCATTAAGACATTCCCATTAATCCATACAATGCAAACAAACGTCTAGTTTTTGGACTTTGTAGGCTTTGTGTGGAACAAATAGGGAAAGTGAAATGTAATCATGATGAGGAACAACGGAGATTCATCGGGACATTTTGTACTCCCGAATAACATGAAGCTATTAGTGCTTAAAACGTATTAAATTTGGGAGTTTAAAATGACCAAAGGAGTCTTGAGTATGATAAAATTGTTCATATTCCTGGTCGAAGGTCTATTGCTAAACTCTGATTTGTCTGTTTTTGAAATGGGCACAAAGATCTGATTTACCTCAGACCAGGGTTGTGACTGATAATCACTCGTTTTGAGAGATAATTAGACCACATTTATAGGTTCAATCCGTTGTTATTATAGGGCAAATTAGACTCGTAGTCACATACAAAGACATTCAAAATGTAAATAGACGATATTCCTTTTCTAACAACATTTTACCTGCTTTTATATCATCCTGGGCAAAACTAAGACTTTATGAACTGATGGAGGCTATTTCCAATGACTTTCTTTTATATGGTTACACTGACTCTCTAATGTGTGTGCAAAAAGAAATCAGCACTCAGGTTGCCTAGTGGGATCTATTTTGGTGAATTAACTAATGAGAACAAAACAGATTCGGAAATTCCTGGGGTTGGGGGCGGAAAATTATAGTTTTAAAGAAAAGGAATTGAGGGAACAAAGAAGTTTAGACATACTTGCAAAATTAGGGGTATTACATTAAATGAACGTGCGCGGAAAGTTATAATTTTGATCATTTTTATAATTTAGTGAAGGAAGAATATGAAAAGAAATTTGCAAGTAACCCAAATAGTTTCATAAGATTGCCTGGGTACATAAGTATCCTGAACATAAGACTCACAAAATTGTAAATAATAAGGGAGAACTTAAAGATGTGAATGACAAAGATGGCTTCGACACACTGCCTTACGGTTTTAAGCGACGTAAAACGTAATGCTTGACTCCTTTTTCATGTAATTGTGTATGTGTTATTCCCTCAAGATGATATAATACGGAATGTTCGGAAATTATTGTTTCATTTCATATCAAGGTATTTCCCTTTCGACACGCTTGTACTATGATGATCAATGGTCCATCCCTTTCAGGGAAAATGACATTTGTTAAGCATTTACTACAACGTAGAAATAAAATGTTCACTACTTACTTCAAAGGAATTGTTTGGTGCTATGGTGTGGTAATACCAAATGTTTCGTCCTTCCTTTATAATATTTAATTTGTAAAATGAATATCGGATGTGGATAATTTTAAAATTGAATCCAACTCCTTAATTATTTTAGAGGATTTAATAACGAAATGATTTATTGTGACGTCAGTATTTTCTTTAAAAATATGCTCAATATAAATACTATCAGTTATCTTTATAATTCAAAACTTATTTCCTAAAAGTAAACATTCTCGTGACATTTCTTTAAATGATCACTATATCATAGCTTTTACCAATCCAAGTGATAAACTACAAATTCAGCATTCAGCTCATCAAATTATGTCTCATCATAGTAAGAGTGTGGTAAAGGTTTTCGGAAAGGCTACTGCTAAACCGCATCCGTATTTACTTTTTGATTTGATGCACGGAACCTCTCATGCTTTACGAATTAGAACCTTTTTTGGATGAAACTACGCATGTGTACACACATGAAAAACACGCTAATAGTCCAATTTACTTTTAGTCTTTATTAGGATGTCAAACTTAAACATCATTATAATGAGCTCCGTTCTCTTTGCTAGTGTAAGGGATAAAAGCGTAAAATAATTATTAAACATGCATTCGGTAACTTAATACAAACTGTTGCTCAACTTGGTTAAAATCTTTTAAAGGGTAACTGTTGCTCAACTTGGTTAAAATCTTTTAAAGGGTAACATAAAACTCTCATCATCAGGAACAAAGACTACGTCGTCACAAAAGACGTTGCGTGCTCACTCTCTAAAACGTTCCAGTCTAAAAAGTAAACGTAAACTTTTAATGCAAAAGGATGGAGCATTATTACCTTTATTAGTAGGACCTATTTTAAGTGCTGTGGCTGGAAGTTTGTTTAGAAGTTAAAACGCCTCACTAACAATTTCCAAAAGTGATACTTATATCTGAAGATGCTTCTAGTCAATTTGTTTTTCGATGAAATCGAGCATTTCTCATCAAGATTGTTTAGATCAAGAAATGTCTGATATTTTAAATCGTACTGATCTTTCAATAGAACAAAAATGGAAATTATATCAACAAGCATTACACCGATACTTGGATCATACTCCCTCAGCTCAAAAGCCCATCGCAATACCTCTTTTTGATAAGGAAGGAACTAGTACAAAATCGCTATCTTTATTTTCAATAATTTTAGGATCGATGCCAAAAACGTTAGTGACAAAAAACCTAAACATTATTAAATCTATTGTTCAGTTCAAATCATACTGGTTGGGATCAAAGTGGTGCAGTAAGCATTGATAATAACGTACTCGCAGGATAAAACATTATTGATGTCATAAATCACATTATTCGAAAATGTACGTCAAAACATCCTGTAGGACTTTATGTGTTTGAGTCATTTTCTCGAAATATTAATATTCCTAAAGTATTAACCAACTTTCAATTTGGTTCTGCTGTGTCTAGTACTACTAGTTTTGCTCCTTTCATTTCTCAAAAGGAAACGAAGATGACAAAAAAATTTATTTCCCGAAAGAAAAAAAGTAGTAAACGTAATAATAATTTTAAAATATTTTTAAAGACTATAAACAGCACAAGTTTTAACTTTGTCTCTATCAATTTGTATTATACATATTCAGTTCCAGCATCTCTGGGAAGTATTTCTAAATTACAACGAAAGAAAGGTTTAGAAACAAAGAAAATTAAAAAGTGGTTAGCTTCACAAGATACATATACATTACATGCTCCTATCCCTAACAATTTTTCACAAAAACAATATTATGTAAGTGGTTCAAAAGAATTTACAAATGGATTTAGCAGAAATACAAAATCTAGCAAAATATCACGATTGATATAAATATATTTTATGTTGTGTTGATGCATTTAGTACATTTGCAACTTGTATTCCCGTAAAAATAAAACAGGTCTAGCTGTGACTAGAGCAATTGAAAGTATTTTAAGTAGGTTTAGTACGTCTCTACTACATTGTCAAACATTTAGGAACGAAATTTATGATCAACATGTAAAACGTGTTTTCTAAACGTGTCATATTAATCATTATAGTGTATATTCTGTAATGAAGGCGGCAATTGTGGAAAAGTTTATTCGAACTTAAGAAGAAAAAAATGACAAGTACTTTACTTCTGAAAACACTTATCGCTACATTAATGTTCTTGATGACCTTGTAGATAGTTACAATCATACAGTACATTCCACAATTAAAATTTTTCCTATGGAAGTTAATGAATAATATACTAATCAAGTATGGGAAACATTACATCGAAAACAAAAACGTGTTCAAATATAAATTTCAAAGAGTGATTATGTTCGTATTAGTAAATAAAAACATAAATTAGAAAACGCATATTTACCAAAATGATCTCGGGAAATATTTATTGTTGATCGTTGTTTTCAAAGCACACCATTAACATACAAAATTAAAGATTGGAATGAAGACCCCATCATAGGAATATTTTACACACAGGGATTAGAAGCGGTAGGTGTGGGCAGATATAAAAAAAATTAACTGAAAAGGTATTAAAACGTAGAAAGAGATGGGTATATGTGAAATGGTTAGGATATCCGATTAGTATGAATTCATGCGTTAAACAGAAATCTGTTTAGTCATCATGATGATGTTTTCTGAGCAACAAGATTAATTTTACGTGACACTACCATAAAATGTACGTAAAATGTTTCTCAAATGAAGACATCCTATACCACAAAATTATATGAAACCATGCACTTACAGGGAAATTGGGTGATAGGGTTGTGTTTGCATACCATGGAGTTTTAATAATATTGGAAAACAATAACAAGTAGTTGTTGATATTAATGGTAAAAGTGAAATGCGCTATGAAGTCAATTTTTATCCTGGATATTATTATTCGATTTCTCATATTGTTTCATCACTTTCTCTTATCGCAAAGCATACTAAACCAAATCAAGAAATATCTCTTTTAGAGGATCTACAACTTGAACGAGTGTTACAGATTAGTATTGATAAAAAAAAGTCCATGCGAAAAGTGATGATACTTCCATTGTAATTGAAAATATTCAAATGGAAGATGATGTTGATACTAATGAGAATGATATGTTTCATTTTAATATGATAAAAATAAAAAGTTTTCATGAAATATAAACCAGACCACAGAAGACAGTATGTCGTGGGAGTGACCGGTGGTTTACAAAAGTTGTTAGGATTCTGAAATAATCCTCATGTACAAATTGCTATGGTACATTTTCAACCCAAAACAGAAAAACCAAAACCTATATTTATCAATGATAGTCCCTCATTTCAATGTAATGTCGATTATAATATTCGTTCTGAAATTAATGTTTGTCTTGACATTGTAAACGATCAGTCTATCCTTGGTAAACTCCTCCGTTAAATTAGTATCTATGAATATCAATAAGGTAAAATGTATTATTTCGTATTTGACCGTGCACACTATGTTAAAGTAGAAAAGAAATATTTTGACACTCTACATGTAGATTTGAAAGACGTACAGGTAGAAAACTTACCATTTCCATTTGGTACTTCGAACGATACACTTCACATTAAGTGTAAGATATTATTTCGGAAAGTACGGATTATAGTTTTTACATTACGCTTAGTTCGAGCGCTAGTATAAATACATCATGCATCAATACTCATCCATCACATTTTTTAATATCTTGGATAATCGTATTCATCTTGAGAATTCATCGTGGATGGTAGAACTTAGTGAAATTCATATATCTTAACTTGCTAAAATGTTATTGAAGGTCAAAACTTTATGTGGTATCAAACAGTGAATGGGAATAATGTAACATATAAAATATCGCCAGGGTATTATTCTTCTATACTCTCATTGTTAGAGATAATGAATAAAATCACTGCATCATTTACTTTGATTTCTCAAATACTATTACTATTAAAACGAATGCAAACATTAAATCACTTTATTATTCACCCATACTTACATTATAATTAAGTTTCGAACCCAGTATTAATTTATAAAAATAATGAAAAGCGACACAAAAACAGCCTTACATTTTCCTTGGTTATCCACACCAATACACTGGCCTTATACACTCCCAATTTGTAGATGATACAAAAGCACCGTTACTACGTACTGTAGCCATGACCAATACTAATCATGGAAAAGTACAGACATTAAAATTTCAGAATGTACATTATTTTCTTCTAAGTAAGCTTTCATTTGACAAAATTGAAATAATACTAAAGGATCATGTGGGAAGAAATATCTGATTCGCATCCGGGACATTGACCATAACACTTCACTTTCAACAACACTCGTCAAAATGAAGTTCCACTTCACGGTAGAGGCATACCTTATTTTGCTGGACCAGTTTATCAGCGTGGACATGGATTAGGTGATTATTTCGACATCTCTTTCGATTTTCTTTGCCATTAATTAAACAAGAAGCTAAAGCAGTTTGTCGAAAAGC
Source organism: Lepisma saccharinum (assembly GCA_022664845.1). Taxonomy (NCBI): domain Eukaryota; kingdom Metazoa; phylum Arthropoda; class Insecta; order Zygentoma; family Lepismatidae; genus Lepisma; species Lepisma saccharinum. The sequence continues at coordinate 6,478 of JAGDQP010034577.1, read as the reverse complement.
ATTACAGGAATGCAAATTGCAGGGGATGTATTAGAAAATCGTCCATTTACAGAATGAATTAAAAGTAGAGTTCATCAGGCAGGTTCAACTTTAAGAACAAAAGCGGAAAATAATATTAATCAGTTCCTCAGTGATAGTACTAGACGATGGGTGCGTAAAGGAATTTGACCACCAATTATTAACGAAAGAAAGTAGAAGAAGACAAAATCTTATTGTGGAGGGGATGTTTTTAGTTAGGCGATAAATTATGTCTTTCCTTTCACCATCAAGTAAAGAGTGATGTACTAATGAATTTGATTTGCAAACTGGCCCTATGGCTCAAACTGCTATTGAGTCCTTTCGCATGCAAGATTATCATCCTATTTCTACACTTACCTCAGAGAGTCCCATCGAATTTGTTATTCCGGGGCATGTTGGAGAATATATTCATCCTGCATACTTGTACTTATATGTGTGTTGTAAAATAACAAAAGCAAATGGTAATAGCTTACAAGTATATATACCACCACAAGGTGACCAAGCAACAGGGCAAGCTGAGGTAGCACCATTAAATAACTGCCTTCATTCTATGTTCAGCCAGATCAATGTATATTTAAATAATAAATTAATTTCTTCATCTTCTGGTTCATATGCCATTCGAGCTTTCTTGGAATCAATATTTAATTATTCTAAAGATGCTTCGAAAACTCATCTCACATATGCATTGTGGCACAAAGATACTGCGTGACAATTTACTACTATTGATGAAAATTATGCTGGTTTTCGTAAAGGAATGCAAATTGTTAGTGGTAGTGATCCTTTTGAAATGCTTGGACATATCTTTACAGATATTGCCAACTTAGATCGTATAATTCATAATAAAGCAAGTGTACGTATAAAATTGTTTCGTAATGAAGATTCATTTTGTTTAATGACAGCTGACAACTCCAACTTTAAAGTTGACTTAGAAGAAGTTGTATTATATGCACGACGTCTTACTATTTCTACTGGTTTGGCTCTTCATTTAAATTCTCACATGGCAGAAATACTGCAAAATTACCACTCACTAGAGTGGAAACATGAATCATTACTATTCCACAAAATGTAACTTCCTTTAATATTGATAACTTATTTCTGGGTAGTGTACCAAAAAACCTTGTCATTGGATTTGTATCAAATACAGCAATGAATGGTAAATATCAATTAAACCCCTTCCATTTTGAACGTTTCAATCTCAACAAATTACAGGTTTTCATTCTCATTCAAAGTTATTTCACCCTGTTTTCTGGTACTGGGATGTTTCATCAAAATACTGCACATACGATCACTTCTCATGATTTTGCATATGGTTATACAATGTTCCCATTTATTCCGTCCCCTATGGAAAGTGTAGATGATTGTATTTCGGATGCTGTAAGAGACTCTTCCGTTAATATTAAAATATGCTTTAGTTAAGCACTAGTACAGTCTATTTCATGCATTGTGTATGCTCAGTTTTATTCGATTATAGAAATATATAAAAATAGAAATGTATATACAGATGGTAAGTTTTATTTTCGAGTTCATTCGGTCACAATGACGTTTCTAGTGCACTTCTCTGCTCTTACGCACGGTGAAAATGACGACGACAACGAAAGTTTAGTTTTAAAACAACTTATTATAAACACGGACTTGGATTGTTCGCAAAGTTGGACCTTTAAACCTCCCTTCCCTTACTCCCTGTTGTCAACAGCCTAGCGATTACATAACGATTAGAAGAACATATCTATGGTCTCCATGGGAACGATGGTGATGTCTCCTACAGTGAAATCATAAGTGTGATTTCCAAATATGCTCAGCACAGTAGTGTACTGTACACGTTTGGAAAAACAATACAAGACGTCCTCGAGTCTATACTTGGAAAAACATAATCAACCTAGAAGAATTAAAGTGTCCTCACTTTTTCTTAGTTGGTATATCATTAAAGATACTGTGTTCATTATTTGCATCGATTCTCCTATTTCCGATGTACGCTTAAAGAAGAATGGGCTCGTGTAAATTATATCAAATTTTATGTACTTGGATTATAAGTGTTAAATCAAAATAAGTGTGTGTATATACCAAGTACTTTAACAGAAAATGTGGACGGACCAGCTGATGAGAGAAATTTTACGTAATTGTTCACCAGCAAGTGTACTGACTGGCATTTATGCCATGAATACATTACCTGTTCGTGTACAGTTTCCAGCAGCACTTATTGGTAATTTAAGTTCTGCTTCAAGTGAAGGAAGTCATTGGAGTGCAATTTACATTAACGAAAAAGCAAGGGGATTTTATTTTGATAGCTTTGCAAAACCCCATCCGAAGTAAATTTTAACGTTCTTAAAACGGAACTGTAAATTATATAAATATAATAAAATTCAAGTTCAATATGATAATTCCACCTTTTCTGGATTATTTTGTATTTTTTATTTACTTCAGTGAAAGAGGTGTTTATATCATTCCTCCATTCAATACTGTTCATTTCAAGAAAAATGATCAAATTGTAGCAAAGTATGTGAAACAAATTATAAAACAAAAATACAAGCAACGTTGTAAATAGTATTATAGTATTCTTCATTTTACAGGAAAAAATAATTATATACTATTTAAATCTTGTGTTATCATTCAACAAGCACCTTATTTGAAAATTTTTGGGGATAACAATGGAATATGAATGACGTATAATATTATGCGATGTTGCCTTGACAACTACTTCGGGTTCTGAATATGTCACATAGATTATATTCCCTGGCATTCTAACAAATAGTTAGGAATATTAATATTGGCCTTTGATTACTAATTAAATATGTATATACGATAAACCCTTACTTATACTGACAAAAATGAAAAATTAATAGAGAATAATTCTTAATTATTATTAAGAGTAAATTATGTGTTTTTTAAAAACAACTTGCACATGCTTCTTCTTACATTTGCATGCTGATAAGGTATTTACAAGATTTTTTCTCGTGTTTCATCCAATACTGAAGTTGTAAGCAGTTTCGTAATGCACAAGTATTCACTTCGAGAGGGTCATGGTAAGTACACTTAGACATACCAACGTCCAAATTCTATGTTTTTAGGACAGGACATTCCTTTTCGCTTACATCAACACTTTGCAAGTGAAATCCACAGTACTTTTTCAAGACCTTTACAAAAGAATGTAGCTTCACTTGAACACAATTGAAAAATTATTCTTCGAATGTGGGAAACGATGTGTCCATTTGAAGTGTCCCATTCTAAATCGTGAAAGTTTTGTGTTAACCATAGCGCTTGTTTTTGATAACCTATTCCTACTTCCGTAATCTCACATGGAAATTTTACTAAACAGTGGAATAAAAGACTAGCATCACACGCTACGATACAAAATTATCTCATAATAAACTTATGTGGAGAGATTTTAAATCCGTGAACATCAGTAATGTACTGTTCTGAAGACACACTCAAAGAGTTTTCTACTGAAAATTGTTCATGAATAACATCGGGTATAAGTTGACCAATGCTTTCGGTATTACAAACTAATTCTCTACAAGTTTTGAAAAAATATTCATGGAAATACTTACATGACCCTGTCGTTAAAAAATTCATAGTACTCCACAAATGTTTTATGATAATTCACTTGATTCAACATATGTTTTGAAAGTACTTTGCCTGAATTCCAGACATATATATAGTTATTATGAGCAATCTTCAACTTACACCCACTACAACGGATTGGATTATCCTTTAAATATGTAAGTACGAAAAGTTTGTAAAACACACGAGTCCACTACAAATATACTACCGTCACAAAATACACAAAAGTCAGACATTTTTCACTCGTTCCTTTACAATACATTAAAGTTTCACTTGATCTTTTGTTTACGATCCTTTTCATGTAGCAAATCAATAACACCCTCCATATAAACTTGTACAACCCTCCAATGAGCATCAGCAGCAGCAGAAACAGCATTATTCAGTTCAGGATGATCTTGCTTATATATACAATAGAGCTCTTTCACTGTTGAAGGTTTTGAGATCACTCTCCACACACGTTTTCGAAAATGTTTTCAATTTCTTCACCTGCTACCAGTTCATTGGTTTAAGATAACCTAAACACGCATGCGCTGTTTGATTATTTCCCTCATTCAATCATTCTTCACATATACTTGTACTTTCAAGATTCCACTTGTTTAATGACTCTCGAATACACTTTTAATCTACCCACTTGCTTTTACATCCACACGTAGAACTTTTTACTACTACTCGAGTTGAAGTTCCTCCTGGTGGTTTCAGTCCTCCTGCTGCTGGCGGTGCTGGTTTCCCTACTACTCGTTCTACTGTTGTTCCTCCTAGTAGTGGTGGAGCTAGTCCTGCTGCTGCAGCTGCTCTTGATAGTATTGATGACTGCTTTATATCACCATTTTCAAAACACAAATACAGGATATACAGCACCCTCCAATACACACTTCTTCGTCTTTTTCTTTGGAGTTAGTGAGGAATATACCTCCCTAGTATCGTCGTCGTTCTCGTCCGGCTTTTTCTTTGAAACTAGTTAGGAATGTATCTCCCTAATATCATCGTCATCCTCCTTAACGAACGAAAAGGAAGAAGATAATAATTATGTGTGAAGCTGGTTCCGACTTAACTTTAGACCTTAACAAACTATATATTGTACGGTCTGTATCTTCTTGATAATCGCTATCAAGTAAGTCCAATGTGCCAACTAACTTGCTCCCAACAGCACCATAGTGCAACATCGCTTGGGTCAAGTCCATGTCAGCATTCTACCTACAACCTAACAACGTCGCATTCAACATTTGGTAACAACGCAGGTCAATGAACAACGTCACGTGACGGGGATTTTCAGACGCCATCTTGGATAACGTCAACGCAACCCGAACAACGTGGGCGGGGTGTTACTGCCAGGTGTACATTTCCCGCCAAATTTAACCCACGATCTTGTACAAATAGGATGCTTAGGTCACCTCAGAAACCAATGCACCAACGTTCTGCACGGAATCTTACTGCAATGACGACACTCTTACTGCAGCGATACACCGCTCCACCCGGATCTTTACTGTCGCGATCATGCGCAACCAAAATCTATGATATCTACTCCCCTAAAATTTGAGGAACTATCAACAATGGTCGATATACAACAATAGTTTCTATTTCGTAATTGCACATTTATGTTAAGAAACAAAGTTTGTTCGTTAAAATCTGCCGTTAGTTTCTGTCATTAGGCTGAGCGATACGTAAAATATATGTTAGAACAAGTTATTTTTGCTTATTACTGCAGAAAAATAATATTTCAATCATTAATTTAAAACAGCAGAATGGCAAAGGTAGGAGTTATGTGTCTTAAATATAGGAAGCAGTATGTTTAAACGATAAAACTGCATACGTTGTTTTGGGTTCTAAGCTTTCGCCCATGCGGCAAGCAAATGGCAACTTTCTATATTTTCTCTATTTGCAGAAGCAAGTCAGACGTGAGTTTTTTTACTACATTAACCTAGAAAAAATTTAAACCTTTGGAACAGAGCTTGCATTCCCACATGGCATAAGGAGGATTCCATCCAAAAATTTAAAACCTATTCTCAAAATGATGCCGTTTAAAATCAAAATGATGTTCTACACCTACTAACTCAGCGAGAGAAAGTGTAACGTGGAACTCTCTTCTGCAGTCGTTGCTTTGAAAAGAGAGAACTGAAACAAGCAAAGTGGTGTATCAAACAAGGAAATCTTTCTCAGAACACACTTAAGTACGCACTTGTGGTGAGGAGTGGGAAATAATATAGATCCATCACAAGTTTCTAACAGATGATGTTCCTAAAACAAATATTACAAGCAAAATCTGTGGCAAAACCAATTCGCGTAGTTTCACCTCCTGTTAAGCGCGGTAGGTTGAAATATCGACATCGAGGCAGCACTAGACAGTAATAAAATGCAAAATCAAGTTGCAATGAAGATTGTTAGTGAAACTGCCTGAAGACTTGATCGGCAACCTTTCCAGGCTTGCTCTCAACAGAAGCAGCATCCTGTGATAGAGAATGCAGTACCTTAAAAACATTCAACGAAGTTTTCAGTCGCAGGCTGTTCATTGGGATGGATAGATTCTCCAATGCATTAAAGGGTAAAAAAAAATATAGCTTTCGTGTGAAGGACCATGACAGCTTCATGCAGCGCCATACATTACTGAAAGTGTGGTGAAGCTCCCACCCAAGTGATCTTAAACATCCTGAGGAAACAGAATGTAGATAAGATATTATTAATGGTATGGGCGTAAATAAAACACAGAATAGGAAGTTCAGAGAGTTGTTTCATACACTACATTTCAAACACAGGTGCACCATAAAGGTGAGATATATGTCATTATGGAACACTTTATAAAGCCTGATCTTCTACATCTTCTATGACGATGGCATATTTTCTTTAACGTTTTCATTTAACTTGAGACAATTCTGTCAGTTTGTAACTCAATGTTTCCCACTTGTAC
>JAGDQP010034575.1:0-20031 GCA_022664845.1 Lepisma saccharinum | reverse complement strand
CAGCACCTTAACACGCCGTCTGTGGGAGAATGCCTTTATTCACGGTTTGAGCGCGAAAATAAAACCTGGCCTTAACCTTCAATAACTCTAAGCTCCCCCTTTTCCTCTGCATTTTCAACACATTTCGACCCACGATCCCAACTTGTACTTACTTACACACTGTACAGTTATTATTATTTCAAGTTCCGGATATCTACGCGTTACAGCAGTCAGTTGTTCTCCAGTATTGATGTTTTGTCCGCTACGTGTCACCACTGTCTCTTCAAACTTGTACTTTGTGAACACGTGAACTTCGCTCTCTTCCTCTCTACTTGAAAAAGTGTGAATACACGAAATATAGTGACTTTTGTTGTGTGTACATGTGAATTTGTGTGATCTAGTGCGTTAGTAAGCTGTAAGTAATCCTTTTTTCTCCTTCATTTGTCTAAAATTTACTTAAATTGCCTTCCCGGCTTTCCTTTGTACTATATATATATATAATAATAATAATAAATCACAGCCATATTCAATCCACTAGTGGATGAGGCCTCTCCCCGAAGGGAGGAGTTGGTCTACTGCTCCCACGCTGACCATACGGGTTGGGAGAGGAGAGCCGAAACTCTCACTGTGATCGCCACTGTCTTTTATTCACAGCAGCTCCCCAATTGTCCTCACGATTCTGGGTCAACACCGACATTTTTGAACCCCCACCGGGAATCGAACCCGGTACCGCTCGCACTGAAGTCGAGCGGGCTACCGACTAGGCTACGCAGGAGCTCATAGATATATATATATATATATATATATATACACACACACAGATTGTCCCAAAGTTCGTGTGTAAATTTCATTGTTCCAGTATACAGAAATGGGAAGAGCTAGGACAACAAAATTTGGAGGGGGTTTAGATGAAGGTCTGAAGTTTTGTTTGAAAGCAAAACGAGGTCACGGGTACAACGGACTAATGAGATACAAGGTCAAAGGTTAAAATGTGATTTTTTTCTTTTGAATTACAATGTTAAATGGTGGTCCCATGTGTCATTCTTTTTAATATTTATCTCTGGTAGCAAAAATTGGTATGGGTGCATAACTTCTGATGCTAAGTAATGTGCTAATGAGAAATGTGGCCAACTGTGACCTTGTAATCTCCAGAAGGTCTCCTGTGACTTTTGCAAGATTAGCGCTCCTCTCAGCAACTCAAATAAAGGATCAACCAAAGATTTCATTTCAGCAAAATTGAAAGGTCAGAAATGTCACAAGAGGTCAAAAGTCACGGAGCGTAAGTGTCATATTTCAGACAATCACGACTATCAGAGCGTTCGACTTTTGAAACAGTAAATTTGAGTTCCTATATGATTTAAAATTAAAATGACATGTGACTTATTAGAATCCACAACTTGACCCCGTGACCGTGAACGCCCGCAGCCACTTCTCAACCTTTCTTCCAGAACACTTTCAGATACCGAACACATAGTCCTTTCGTACGGCCTTTCCTTCTCTCCTTCCCGCCATATTGAACAAACCAACCTACTTAATGATTTCCTCACCTTTGCTCGTAACCTCAGTTGGCACCACCACTGGTCCACTCATCCTGACACCTCTCAGGCTCGTAACCTCTTTCACCAAAACTCATCCCAGCCTGCACAAATGCCTTCTCCCTCCAAACCACCCTGTTGAACTATACATTTCCTACCTCTCCAAACAAATTGCTAACCCTGGCTTCACTGATACGTTCCAATCACATCACAACCTCACCACTGCAGAACGGAAAGCTATTTATTTATTTATTTGTTGACTACAGAACCAAAGGTTCCAAAGACGTGGGCATAATAGACATACAGTATAATCAAAAATTATACACAACCAATATACGTATACATAAACATATAAACAATCAATATACAGATACATGATCATATAAACAAACAATATGCATATAAATATACAAACAGCATACATTTCACAGTATGAACTTACACTGTCTTAGTCAGATAAGTGAGATATTAAACGCCGTTTATATTCTCTTAGAGACATACTGAAAGTATCAACATCAGCCTTCATAATGACATCATTATATAACCTCTGTGCACGAATCAAAGGTGAACATTTATGGAGATTACCTTTGAACCCTTAGAGTAAAATAGAGGTGTCAGTCTGCCTCTTCGCCTTGGTACATAAAAACCTAAATTAGCAACCAAATGATTATAGTCAATGTATCCATTTAAAATTCTGTGTAATATTATACCGTCGGTTATGTCTTGTCTATTCTTGAGTTTTGTCACATTTAATATATTGCATAGGTTGTCAGTGGAGTCATTGTGTACTTCATTTCTTATATTTCAGAAACAGATCCATTTAAGAAATTTTTTATAAATATTTTCAATTTCTGTTTGGTATGTCTTTTTATGTGGGGACCAGATAAAACGTCCGTATTCTAGAATAGATCTCACTAAAGCATAATATAATTTAGGTGAAGTTTGAGCTGAGAAATTAAACAAAGAGTTACGCCTTATTAAACCTAGTGTCTTGTAAGCTCTTCTTAATAATGAGACAATATGCTTTCTAAATGATAGATTGGATGAGAAAATTATGCCTAGGTCATTAACTTCAGTCTTTCTACATTTTGGTCATTGATACTATAATTAAATGTTTTTTCTTATTTGTGAAACTAACGATTCTGCACTTTTTGACATTAACCTTAAAATACATATCACACCACTTATTGAGTGCTTTCGTTCTTTTCTTTTCTGGATTATATGGCATTTGAGATTGATAATAATCTCATTTAGCCAATAAAAGTCTCTTCTGAATCATTTTTCTTATTGATTTGTTTTATATGGAGAGTATTTTTGATGCCTTGTACTTTTTGCCTTTGGTCCGATTTACCCGGAGTTACTCTTAGATTCAATCCACATTAGTAGTTATATTACAATATTTATTAGATTTGAAGAGTTCAGATGAGTTCAATTGGTAGTAAAATTCTTAATAACAAAAGAAATTGATAATTATGTTATAGATTTAATCATAAGTAAATTTTATTTTTCCTGAAGAAGTTAAGTAAAATATATCCTATTTTGGGAGCTGCAATAAGAATTCTATACAGAAGTAAAGTTCGATAGATCTTACATAATGTGTTAAATAATTGTCTGCGACCTTTGGTATATAATGGGTATTGCAATATGAGATGATTAATATCTTCTATAATTGTTGGAGAGCAATCACAGAATGGAGTATTAGATAATTGAATTTTATGGAGGTGAACTTTGGTTGTGACATGTTTAGATCGTAATGTGTTTAATAAGGTAATGCATTGTCTGTTTGTTTGTATACTGAGAACCAAGGTTTATGAAGATATATGTTGGTGAAAGGTGGATTTCATTGGGAAGCTAATTGTGGTGTTTGGGTGATCCAGTTTACCAATATTCTGTTACTTTTTTCTTAACCTTGGGCATGATATCGGTATAATGAATTTTTATGTTACTGACATTGGTAATTAGGTAGCTGTACGAGATATGTTGTCAACTATGTTGTTAGCCTTTGAAAATTGGTGAGATTTAATGTACAAATGTTTCAGAAGTAGTTGTAAAGAGTATAGAGTATTAATGACAAAAGGATTAATTTTGAAAAGTTTTTGATCTAAAGAGTTGAGAGCATGAATAGCAGCTTGTGAATCTGTAAGTAATAAGATTTTGTTTTCCTTTAAGGTGTAAGCATATTTAGTTGCTAGATATAGACCTTGTATCTCTGCTGTGAATATGGAGGCTGTTCTGGTAAACGAAGTTGTTGTTTAAAATTATTTTTAGGGTCATATATGGCGGTACATACTCCTTGTTCTGTTTTAGATCCGTCTGAATAAATAAAATGATATCCTTCCCATTTTTTATAGTATTCTTGCATGGATTGAAAGTTAGTTATTGAAGTATGAACACGAGAAGATGCAGTAAAGGAGAGTATGAAAATAGGATTACCTTTGACGCCTATGATAGTAGATATTTCATCCTGGTAGATGGAATAAAGTTGATACCAAATGTTTAAGCGGGGGTTTTCTTTGAATTACCATTCTTCTGTGTCTATTATGATAATATTCTAAAATGTTGTTTTTATAAAAATGAGAAATATTTTCTATATTAGATTCATCTTTTAAAATAGATTTGACTGTAAGTAATTCTTTCCTGAAGCGTAGAGGATATTCTCCAGATTCTGAGTAAACAATTAGATTAGGAATACTGTTCATTAAACCTAAAAGGATACTGTTCATTAAAAGTTTTCGTTGCTGAGTTTCTAAGTGGTCCATTTTTTTCATTAGTAAAGTTGTTACAGGCTATGTAAATATATTCTACTTAGGCTCTAAACATGGCTTTATAGATTGTGGTAAAGATCTCCATTTAGTAGTTGCAATTACTTTGAATAAATTAAATAGTTTATTAGCTTTATTGATTAGATAGGATTTTTGGATCTCCCAATTTAATTTATGATTAAACCAAATTCCGAGATATTTTGTTTCTTCGGTAATTTCAATGTTAGTAAGCCGATAGTGTTTTAAGTTTAACGGTGTGTTATTTTTGGTGAAAAGGATTATTTTTGATTTATCATTAGAGATATCTAGACTTTTTTGTTTAATTTCTTTTTGGACTTTTTGTATTTATCGTTCGAAATGTCGGAAGTTCATTACTGTGTGAGTGGGGGTGATAGATTAAAGTGATGTCATCCGCATAAATTATTAATTCACCGTTTTCTGTGTGTAGGAGGGCTAAATCTATGATATATAGCAAAAATAAATGCACTGAGGGATGATCCCTGAGCAGTACTATGATGTAAAGTGTAATTTTTGCTATAGTTGGAGCCGAAGAGAATTTTAATAGATCTGGATTTCAAAAGTTTCCATATGATCAAAGTGATGTTGTAAGGTATTTTTAATCGTTGTAGAATTTCAATTAGTGTTTCAATTTTGACATTATCGTAAACTCCTATGTCTAAGAAAGCTGTATGGATTGTCTGTTTATTCAGAAATGCATTTTGTACTGCCAATGATAGGGTTTTGAGACCTATTTGCGTAGAATAGTTTTTTTGAAATCCTATAATATTTTTTGGTAAGTAATTTTGAGCTTCTGTGTACCATTCTAGACGCCGTAAAATGAGTTTTTCTAATTGGCAAAACAAGGTAAAAACGTAATGGGTCTATAAGATGTAGCAAGTAAAGGGTTTCTATTATGTTTTAGTAACGGTATTATCAAGTGTTGAGACCAAGTTTTTGGTATCTCACATGTTGGAAGAACGTTATTGTAAATACTGGTTAATATTTCTATAGCTATTATAGGTAAATGTTTGATTATTCCGTAAGTTATGTAATGTAGGCCGGGTAAAGTGTTTCTAGTAAGTCGAATGAGAATTTGAATTTCTTCAACTGTAAATTTAGTGGAAAAGGCTTGGGCATGTTTGGTAAGTGAAGAGAATGAATGGAGAATGTTAGATAGGAGGGCTTTATGTGGTATGTTGTATTTCAGTAGTTTATAAATTGTTGTTAGCAGGAATCGTCTAATGTTGTAGTTTTACTAGTATGAGGATGAGAGAGATTTTTGAAAATTTTCCACATAGTTGAGATTTTGGTGGATGGTGATTTTAGGTTACAGTATTCTTGCCATGAGGAACGTTTGGCCTGGAGAAAAATCCGCGTAGATTTAGCTGTTGTTTTAAGATAATCTAATTTTCTTGAGTAGGAACTCAAAGCTATTGTTTAAAGGCTCGTTTTCTATTGGCTTTTGAGAGTTCACAATCATGATTCCACCAATGTAGAATGGGAGATTTCCTTCGAGTTGTATTTGAATTTCTGAGATATGTGAGGTGTAAAGCGGTATTAATTTGAGTTATAAATTTTTCATAAGTCCAAGGTAAATTCGATCGTAATGAAAGAAAAATTAGTTAAAAGAAATGTGAAATTGTCCCATTGAGCCTTATTCTCATTCCATTTTCGTAACGGAATGAAAGTTTCCTGATTATTTTTAATGGGGTTGTTAATATCTGTTATTGTACAAGGGAGGTGATCACTGGCGAATAACTCATTGAAGGTGTCCCATTCTAATTGATTGGCATATTGAGCTGAAACTATCGTAAGATTTATAGTTGAAGGGTTATTGCCATTTTATGGATAGTGTGTTTTGTTACCATTATTTATAAAAGTTGAATTATTATTGTCTGCCCAGGATTCTATTGTTTTTCCGAGAGTGTCTGATAAAGGTTCGCATAAGAGTCGTAAATGACAATTAAAGTCGCCCGTGTAGATTACCGGTTGTGGTATTTGAGTGCTAAGATCTTCAAGTTTCTGAATAGTGATATGTTGAGAAAGATTATGTGATGGGATGTATAAATGGACTAAACTAAAAATTTTGTCTTTAATTTTAAATTGAATTGAGATGACTTCTACTAGTTTGGTAGATATGAGATCAATGTCCTTATTTATTTTAATTTCTGAATAGGGAACTGTTTCATGAACGAAAAGAGCCGTTCCTACATTCTCTGGATAGTCGTTATAATAAATATGATTATATCCTCGTATTGATAATTTGATGATAGGGATATTATGTATTTCAGACAGACAAATGATATCCGGTTGGTATTCCTTAATTAAATAGAGTAAATGAGGTTTTTTTTTGGTAAAAATGTTGAATATTCCACTGAACGATTTTGCACATAATGTTTTCTTAAATCTAAAGTGAAATAGCCGGATTTTTTTTTTTTTTTTTAATTAAAGTTACTTTCGAATAATTCTATTTCTTGTAGAATGTTGATTCCCATTTGAGTAATTTTGTAACATCCGTTGTATGCCATGTTTATTTCGGTCATAGATGAATTATAATTGATTTTAGTTTGGCCAAGTAGATGTAATAATTCTATTAATAGTTCTTTTTATTTATTTATTTATTTATTTAGAACACAACAGGAGAACCTAATTACAATGTTCCATATTTTGTACGTTTTTAACTATTTTGTCATATAAATGTTGTGTATGAGTAGATAGAGGTTGTAGTATTGATAAAAGATTTTTGTTTGGATGATGGATGATTTAGTGTAGATTGTTCGAAAGATGTGACGGAAATAGAGGTTGAATTTTGTTGTAGGGATTCTGGGGAATGTATAGATGATGATCATTAAGAGGTTTTGAGGATTCTGCTGATTTTATGTTATGTGTTATGTTATTATTTGGTAAATCTTTAACTGAGTAAGGACGAGTCTTGTGGTAGGTACTTGACTTTGTTCGCATAAGTGATGCTCGAAAGAGGTGGCACATTCTTCCAGCATCCTATGTAACCTGAAGGTCTTCTGATTACCTCTGGTTTACCAGGAGGATTTAACCCGTTAATAATACTATTAGAAGAAGTTGCGTCTTGAGTAATCACGGAAGTGGAAGTAGGTGGCACTATGATGTTATTATGTGTAGAGTTAGGATTACTCGTGGTTGTATTTACCGGGATAGCAGTATCTATTATGGTAGTTGAAGAAAAAAGATTAAGATAACTAATACGTATGTTATTGTAAGCTTCGCGATAAGTCAGATTATGATAATTTTTTTCAAGGTTCCACTTCTCGCATGAACTCACGATAAGGACACTCAGGACTCTTGGAATTATGACTTTGCGAACAATTTACACATTTTATTGGATTTGTACAGGGTAAATCGTGCTTTTCTTTGCCACATAAGTTACATATGGCTTGAGATTTACAAAGATGTGTAGGATGTGAGTATTTCAGACAATTTGAACATTGGCGCACAGATCGTAATTTGGGTTTAACCTCTAATCTGGCGAAGTGAATGTCCATGTGTCTGTGAATGAATTTCACTTCTATGTCTAATAACTCTAATAAGGTATTATTCGTTTAGAATCCATTTGCTGCATCGATTGTTGAAAATTCTAAACGAATAATATTTCTACCTATTACCTTAAGATCTTTGGGTCTGACATTTAACTTACGTAAGGAATTACCGACATACATGATGCCTTTACTTGTAAGGTTGGTGGATTTTCCGTTTAAAATGATAACATATGGACCAGGGAAGTCCTTAAGGAAGGTTTTTTCTATAGGTAGGGGAGCAGTTAGATCTTGGATTTCGACATTGTTAGTGGAGTTTACTTTGGAAGGTGTTTTGGACAGAGGAGGATTTTGAAAGATTTTTTTTGGAATCTCTGGTAATGAAGGATATTCTACCACTGAACTCATTCTAGCCCTTTTACAAGATTTAGTTGTTGAAGTTTCATCATTATCATCAGGATCAATAAAACTGTTAGTTTGTTTACGCTCTAGATTTGCTTTTGGTGAAAGATTAGATTGGGAACCTTCTACTACACTTACACCTTCATTTTCTTTAATGATGCCAGTAGGGGAGATTGCAAGTTGGAGAAAATGGGAAGATCCTACCTTATCAACTGCCCTTGCTCCTAATTCTACCCGGGTTGCTTCTGGTAGATTTCCGTTATTAGTATTTGCATTTGTATTGAAAGAAGCTGAATCTTGTTCTACATTCATGAGGTTGACTTGATTTTGAACTAAATCTTTTCCATCCGTTATAGAAAGTTCTCGAATGATACTTGTTGATTGGTCATTGTTTGGATTATTAATTTCATTGTTTATATGATTGATCTTATCAGCAGGAGTACTTTCACTTTCCAAAGATCTGGCTGTAATACTCATAGTTGATGAATATGCATAACACACTTAAACAAAAATCAACAACACCACTTAAACTAAAGTTAAGAAAATAACACGAAACAAGGCAAACTGTTCTCTCCACACGAGAGTTCACGGTTGAAATAGGCCTCGTTAGGCCTAACTCTTTTTTTAACAAAAATCACTACATATTTAGTTAGGTTTGTCACTTTTCTTGTCACTAATTAATATGTAGGCACTTTGTTGAGAATTGGTGTATATAAGACGATAATAGCGTCGAATAAATGTGTAGAACTTAGTTTTTGATACGGGAGTAAAGCACTTTAACACTTAAATTAATAGTCTCGACCACAGCTCTGCTTGTTGAATGCATTAAGATACCAATCTTCGTTCTGATTCAACCATCAGTATCCTCCCGGCTGGCAAGGGAACCACCACGGTAGTCATCAATTACTCTGACTACCGATACGAAGCCCTCAAACAACTTTCCGATCCTACCTTTTACCGTTCCCTTGAGAAAAATCCCACCCAGTCCTTCCTTAATAAGATCCGCACCTACCTCCAAGCGCATGGACCCCATGAGGGGCTGTCTCGTTCCACTGTCTCTACACTCTGTCCTGACAATCCCAGAACGCCAAAATTTTACCTACTTTCCAAAATCCATAAACCTGGTAATCCCGGCAGTCCATCGTTTTCAGTATTGGTTCCCCCACTGAAAGAATCTCCGCCTTCCTTGACCACCATCTCCAACTGCTTGTCCAACTGCCTGTCAAGAACACCAACCATTTCCTTTCCACAATACATTCTTTCTCTGATCTTCTCCCAGCTGAAACCATCTTAGTTACAGTCGACGTGACGTCTCTGTACCAACATTCCTCACACCCTTGGCCTCGCTGCCCTTGAACACTTTCCCGATACACGCCCCAGTCCTCGTAAACCCAGCACATCATTGATGCTTCAGCTAGCCTAGTTTGCCCTCATCATGAACAATTTCACCTTCGATAATCACTATTTTCTGCAAATCAGAGGCAAAGGCATGGGCACTCGCATGGCCCCTTCCTACGCCAACCTTTACATGGGAGATCCAATACCTCAACTCTACACCTCTCAAACCCTTCACCTGACTTCGGCATATCGACGATATTTTCGTGACCTGAACCCACGGACAAGAGTCTGTGGAAACATTTCTGCAAAACCTCAACTGCACCTTTTCCGTTAAGTTCACTTCGTCCTTCTCGAGGGAACACGTAACTTTTCTGAATGTGGATGTCTGGCTCAAGAACAATCGACTTGAGACAGGTGTTCCCATTAGTATGCAGTATCTCCATTTCAACAGATCCCATCCATACTATACCAAACGCTCTCTTCCATACACTCTTGCTGTCTGAGGCTCCGGCATCTATTCCTCTGATGACCTGCTCCAAAATTATTTCAGTACCCTCTCTTCAGCTCTCACTTAGCGTGGATATCCCAAACACCTCATCCGTAAACAACTAAACTGTGCAGGTAATCACCCTAACTCCAACCGACCTCCACGCGAAGCTTCCTCCGCTCCAAATCTTCTCACTCAGTATCACCCCGGCCTCAAGCCGCTCCAAAAGCTCCTCATATTGCCACACTGCATACTCACTGTGTCACCCGACACTGAAAGAGTTTTCCCGTCTTGCCTCAAAACAGTCTACCGCACACCCGAATCTCAACACGATTCTCACCAGAACTGGACCAATCCCGCCCCCTCCCCCAAACCTAGCTATTGCAATAGATTACGCTGTAGAACCTGTCGTGTTTTTGATCCCAGTCTTTCCTCCGTACATCCTGTCACTCACAAGATGTACTCTTTCTGTCACTCCGGCAGTTGCATATCTTGCAACATCATTTATCTCCTATTCTATAACCTATTCTATAACCTATTCTAGAGCCTTCGTTCGTTGTGTTTCTAGTTGCACTTTCTTCCTATTTTTCCATACTGTTCCTTTATTCCCGCTTCATTATTATTATTATTACCTCCCTGTTTCTTTACCCTCTTATTCCTTCAGGAAGCCCTTTACCTACTCCTAGTAACCTCCGCACTTTGTTCTCCATTTGGTGTTTTCTCCGACCCCTCTAGTCATTTTTCCCGCCTCCATAGCCAGGCCACACTGTTACCCAGCATCAGTCGGCAAAATGGCGTATCCTTAACACAAGTCCTGCTCCTGTCCGCTCTGTCCATTTTCTCTCCTACCAGTTGAAAACGCTTTTGCGAAACGTACTGTTTTTCTGTTGTGTTGGTGATGCTATTGTACACCTGTCGCAAGAATCTATCATGTAAGTATCCTTTTTTTCTACCTGTTTTACTATATATATTAACAATGGAGAAATTCACTCCCCAAGTACGTTTTTACCTTCATCCGAAAGTCATATTTAGGCGAATAACGATGTTTTGCAGAGTGCTCTTGAATACATATAGTCTCAGTTGTTTTTGTGAAAAGAGCAATCTCGATATTTCAGTGTTTCGAATTCATCTAGATATTTCTTCAGAAGCCAGCGCGTAAACTGAAAAAGAAAGTAGATGAAGAAGAGAAAGAATATTTGGAAAATGGTATAAGTACGTCCTTTTATTTTATTTTTTACGTGTTGATTTTTAAGCATGACATATCCAATTGAATTCGGAACATTGTTCTTTTCACGAAGTATTGTGATTGTTTTTTTTTCTCTCTCAAAAACAACCGTGTCAGTCTACACGTAAGTATATTCTGTGAATGATACGGCCTCCTTGCGCGACATGGTTATATATTCGTGGTTCAGAGTTCATTTTACTTCTTCGACGCTTCAAGCAGAACACTTTTCTGTTCCAATGTGTCCTGAAAGTAAATTAATTAACCAGCACCTTTAAATGGCTGATTACATCTTGTTTCATTTTTGAGTATGTAGATCGTTTTCTTTTTAGGTATTCTTTGCGGAGGAACAAATGTGGGCACTGTGGCCATGTGGAAGTTCGTTGATTCATATAATGAATCAAGTGATTTAGAAGACAGTTGGTCTCTTCAACCCCTCTCTTCTGTTAATGGTGCAATCAAACAGATTCACTGGGGTACTTTACAAAAAATGGTTGCCATTAATACTGTGAGAGATATTTACATCTTGAAAGAACAAGTTATATGTGCACATTATAAAGATCAGGTAAGAAGATTATTATAACTCTCTGCATGCATGAATTTTGGTTGGATTTGCTGAATGTAACAAGCTTCTCTTTCCTTTTTGCACATCGTCGCCTTAGCCACTGTGGGTGAAAATGACTTTTCTTCATGTTTCGACTCACATTCGGTCAAGGCAGTTACACCCGAAATAGTTCTTCGTTTCTCCAACAGATAGTGTTGTAATATCGACTAGAGCAGTACCGCTTATTCAGGCTTCAAATCAAATTTGCTGCGGATTTTTCTTCCTCCTGTAAAATCCATATTTTGCGACTTCGACGGCGTTGTGAAAAAGGTGACAATATATGAATACCACTTTAATATTTCTCAATTTCCAGTCTCGTATTTTATATGAATGTGATGTATTTTATAAGGGACTCGAAGGAGCAATTGAAATATGAGTAGGGGGAAAAATACAATAAATTCAGAGCATAACCTTGACCATAGCTGAGAAAATAAGTATGAAAAGTTGACTTGTGTTGTTTTCCAAATTTTATTTGTCTTAAAGTATGGGCATGCGAAAATTGAAGTTTAAAAAATTGTGACGATCTCTTGTACAATATATCTCTTTGTACAATGCTTACTTTGTCCGGAGCAACATATGTTTCCATTTTCGACTCGTTGAAAAGAAAAATATATTGGAACAATTTTCGATGCCATTAACGAAACAAGTTGGGAGCGGTATATTTATAGCGGCTTTATTCTTCCATTCAAGTTTTATGTTGATACATAAGAGTGACAGGAAAACGTTAAAATATAAGCGGTTGCTCCTTTGCGGTGCGTCCCAGAGCTTTGCGGGGGGGGGGGGGAGAAAGGAATTTTCCTCGGGCTTATTATTAACGTATCAGAAGGGTAGCTAGTAGAGAATGATCAGTGCTATCACGACACACCGTATTTCAGCATTCTGTATGTGTAGTGACTGATATTTCTTTCTATCGTTAAACTAATGACTCGCGCAACCTATTTCTTCTAAATAAAGAAAATACTGTCGCTCTCGCGATTGAGTTCTATCAGAATCCATAAAGTTTAGGCAATCCTTATGTCTATTCGTTATTTCTCTTTCGTTTATTTCTTATATGTTTATTTTTCTTTCAGAGCAGAAAGTAGTAGCCTGTTGAAGTACAATGTTAGACAGAAATGATTTAACTTACTGAACTGAAAAATAAGGTAATTTGGAGGGAAAATGGGAACAAATTGATTTGTGCTTAAAAAGCAATTTTTTATATCACTCCGTACTTACGATTTCAGATGTTTCTGCAAATCAGCACCTTAACGTTTTGCTTTTGGAACCTGGACCTCAATTTTAATGGTTTACTAGATTTAAACGTCATAACTTATTTTTTTGCGTGATTTGTTATGCACCACTGTAACCAAAAATTGTCGCAACTTTAATTACTCGAAAATTGTACATAGGAGGGAAACATTTTGCGAAGAGAAATATTGTCATAATTTGGTAAGGATTAACGTAGCAAACTCAAATCCACGAATCATATTAGAATGGCTGAACTGATTGCTGTCTATGTGGCTTGATCATAAAAAGCATTACTCTTAAAGTTTTAAACGCGCGTTAAGGAAGGAGTAGTGGGGGTAGATGAAGAAGAAGCAAAAATAGTAATAGCAGAAGTAGAAAAATGTTGAGTACGTATTGCTGTCGTGGTACTAGTAGTATTAGAATTAGCAAATTACATTAATAGTAAAGAAAAGCAAAGTATGATATTGGTAGGAGTATTATTCTGTCATAGTTGTCTGTCAAAGAACGACTTCATCATGGTGAGAGCAGTAACTCGAGTCCTCTTATGAATACTCGCTTGGTAAAATGCTTGCTTACGTAAAATACAACTAGAAGTTTCTGTTCAGGTGTGCAGTTGCAACACAAAATCCGATTAATATTTTATAACAAATAAAAAATACAAAAACAATAACATATGGAAAATAAAAGATTACAGTAATAGTTGCGAAAAGAGATTGTGATCTCTATTAACACATTTGTTCTGAATCGAATTTGCGTAACATTTCTTAAACAGATCACGACTTTACATCTCATTTAAAATTTATTTTTATAATTGTTATGCGGCGTCTTTCAGTTGAGAGAAATCTGAAGAGTGTTTAAATAAGCATCTTTAGTTATTTGCAACTTTAAACAGGTTAACAGACTAAACCTTGCAACTTTTTTAATCTTACTAATTGTAAGAATAATACAAGAATAACATTTAACCAGTTAAATGTCGAAAGTAATGTACGAAATAATATGTAGCAATCATGACTATAGAGTTTTACTACATTTGGAAGTCATTTTCAGTACTATAGCTTGAATATTTTAACATTACTTTCGGCTGAAGGCCTCATAGAGAGAGAATTATTATTTTTGAATTACATAAGAAGAGTTTATCTTATCTTGGCCATGATTCCGAACTAACCTATCCTATATCTAACCTAACCTAAACAGATTCCAAACGAATTGCTCCATTGTAATTCAACGTGCATAGCAGACTTTTGTATGGTTTTGTGAATTACGCTCAGAATTAATTTTAAGAAGGAATCAAATATTTTATAAGAAAGAAGTCTCTAAAAGGGGATAAGAAAACATTTCATCTACAATGCTCCAAGAGAGACGGATTAATCTTTGAATATAAATAATTAAAAATACGCAGACCTGATATGGAAGATGTGCTGAACGGAACGGAAGATGTGCTTCCTGTGCTGAACGAAAACACACGTACGAAGTCTCGCGCTGAACGTCGGCAACACAACGGCACGAGAAACCATAATTAATAGAGAGCCGGGTTTATATACCAGCTTGTATCACTACACAGGAAACTTGTGTATATATGCAGTCAGGGAGCAGAAGTGGGGTGACTTTACCATATCTCATAATCAAAAAAATATGTCAAGTTCTAACAAATTTTGGAAATAACAGATGACACAATATAACGTGTTTTGTCAAATTTCCAGGAAGAGGGAGATAATCTTAATACTTTTGCGTTGCAATTGCTTTAATCTCCGGAAGCATAGATAACCTAGGCAAATTGTGGTTGAACCTAGAAGTAATTGCAATATAATTTCTGTTAATGGTTTATTATGTAAAATTTGCTGAAAACAAAAAGACGATGGTGAAAAGTCTATCCGTCTCCGGGCGGACGTAGGACCGCTATGACGATTTTTCAATATGGCCGCCACACGTCCACAAAAACTGTTGTGAAATTTATCTTCTTTGAAACCACTTGATTATGTTTTACTACTCGTTTATTATTTTCAGCAGTAAATTGTTCTATTTAAAGAAAGAAAATAATGTACGAGGCCCAATATGGTGGATTTTCAATAAGGTCGCCGCGCGAAAGGGTTAAATTTGTGCATTGGATTGTTTCCTCTTGACCATCATTTTTAATAAAATTTGATTGAATATATATCGTTCACGTCTTGTCAGACCGTCGTATTTTATTTCCTTTTATAGTTTCAGACGAAATTCCTACTTGAAATTAAGTAATTTTAAAATCTCAAACATCCGTAAGTGTCCAATAATCCATACTTGCGGTACGTATCTAAGATGGAAATTACTTCACAGAAGTCTTGACACCACTGAAGCTAAACACCGGAACCCAGTTATTTAGTGAAATTTGCCAAATGTGGTTGCACCATATACACACCCTCCAGTGTGCTTGCAAAAGACAATGAATAACGTGTAAAAATGCTTGCACAGACTATAGAGGCATCAGCTGTTGTAATTATACGGACGTTCGCATGGATAATGAGTGATACAATAGAGTGAGAAATATATTTTTGAATATTCCAGATTTTATAGAAAATAAATTTTCAAAAGTAATTCATAATCTTGTGTTCGGGAGTTGCTGCTGTTCCACCATGGGCCTTCCCAGGTGGTGATAAGAGAATGCCGACTTATTATGGTGGATACCAGAAATATTATGGGGCGTACTAAAACCAGTACTTCCTGCCTTGTAGTTAGTAGAGGGATCTGCAAAAGCTAAGGGAAGATAACCCCGATCAAAAAAAAATATAATGAAGGGGAAGCAGCTTCACCATTACCACCCTGAGCCTGAAGATGAATCACATCGCAAGCCTCAGAGACAGATAACGACATTTTTTACATTTGCCTTTGCCGTGAGGTTGTAGAACTAACAACTCTACACCGCTAAACAGTATCAAGAAACAGTTAAAAAAAAAGTTCTCTCATTCGGTCTCCAGACGGGGACTCCTTCAAGGAGCTCCAAGATTAGAATTATGAAAGAGGTTAAAATATGAACATGAAATATACGAACATTATATAAAGTGGGCACTCTTCGGACGATAGTCATCGAGACTGAGAAGTAGAGGATGGGCATACCAGCGATACAAGAAGTCCGGAGGAGGGTCAAGATAGCATTCGACAGGATAAAGACACTTTCTACTGTGGGGAACAGTCACACAATTTTGAAACTGGATTCCTCATCAGAAAGTATTCTTCCGGCGTTCTGTATATATCATTCGTGAACGAAAGACTATTATCCTACAATACGATACGTACTCAATGGTGCAACACAATATTACTAAAATGTCCATGTTCAGACCGATGAAGATTATGCTGTTGACAAATATGCGATGCGTTAAATAGGCTGTTTGACGGATTACCGAAGTATAACAAGAAATTTGCGCTGGTGGATTTTATCGCAGAGATAGGCAAGGAAGAAAGTTTTAGACCTACTGTAGTCAAATAAAGTCTTTACGAAAAAGCAACTACAATGGCGCAAGACATAACCTTTGCGATTCCGAAAAATCTAATAGTAAACAGCACGTATTTTGAACACAAAGATACATACAAATACACTTAAATATCTCCGAATGTTAGAAATCTCAACCAGATCGATTACGTGTATTAGATAGACGAAGATACACCAATATATTGGAGGGTGGGACGTACAGAGGAGTGGAAGATGATACCCAATATTATTTAATGGTCTCTAAAGTGAGCGAAAAGTAGTGATCGCAAACAGGGAAACAGTAGTACGTATAGGCCGGTTCTGGCACATCAGAATCGATGGAATTTAACCTTTTACGAGAATTTCAACGACGTCAAAGGTTCCTAAATTATGACAATGACCATTTACTGAACATAGCTATCTTCACATAATGTAAATCTATTTTCTCATAAATGCAAATTACCATTTACTGTTCTTTTGCGGTGCAACCAAAACTCCAAAGCTTCGATTCGATGTAACCCAGAGCAACTTCTATTCTACTCTAGCATTATAGTGAACATTTATGATCATAAGCAACCATAAGCATCTACTACACTTGTATACTTGTCACTTGACACTTATCATTTGTCATGTCACTTACCACTTGTCATAGCACTATTCAAGTACTGCTGCATTATTAACGTTTCAAGGAAAGTGTAGTGCGAACGGAACATCAGTTTCTTTCCCTCCTTCCCAAATTCCAAAAAGGTTAGTGCGATCAGAATTTCAGTTTTGTTACGTGTGTACTACCATTACACCTACATTCAGTAGCTACCAAGTGCTCTCTTCGTGTGAAACGGACCAACAATCAAGCTCTACGAGTTATTGTGTTACAACTAGACGTAACATACATACATATGTAATATACGAATATACATAACATACGTACATCAATTAATCATTGAACGTTAAACGTAATGACATTCGATTCGTAATATCATAAACGTTACTCGATTATAAAGAAATGATCGATTTTGTTTCTATACATTCCATCGTTCGACTTTCTCGTCATATCGATTGTTATAAAACCATAGGACTCCTTCACTGTATCCCGGGATTTTTCCCCACTGAGGTGCTCCTTCAAGACGAGAAGATTTCACATTGCAGCAATCCTGAAAATGACCAGCCCATAATACAGTGTAAAAGCTGTGACAAGTGAAGTCATATAAATTGTGTGAATGTCCCGTACGATACTTGGTTGGAACAGGGCAAACTCGAAGAGGAAACTGCGGACCACGAACAATTATGGGAGTGCGGGAATTGTGAGAATAAGCACAGAGTAACTAGTGCAAGCGACACCCATTCCACCGTAACAATGTCGTACCAGAGATGATGAAGCAACTGAACAAGTAGATCTCCAACTTGAATAAGCAAATGATCGAGCAGATATTCAAGCAACTGAACGAGTAGATCTCCAACTCGAATAAGCAAATGAACTAGCAGATCTCCAAGCAATTGAACGAGCAGATCTCCAACTCTAATAAGCAAGTGAACGATTTGAATAAAGAAACGAGTGAGTAGATTTCCAATCGGAGCAAAAGGACGGACGAAAGAGTGAGTCAAACTAATGAGATAATATCATCCTACCAAAAGCAATGCGACCCAACAACAGTTAGAATCACTTAGAAAGGAAGCGGCGACTGTAGATCAATTTGAAAGGTTCAAAGCGGATACAAGAAACCATCTTGAGAATATGGTAGCCATGTACCAAACACGTGTCCAGAAGGTGGAAGAATCCATGCAATCGCCCAACGCGAAAACGATAAAAAGCAGATTTTAGGCGAAGTACAACAGAGTCAAGAAAACCTGAGAGAAGAAATTTCACACGCCCATGCAATAGTGATCCATGCGGCAGCAGTCAGAATTCTGGGGAAAGTGGAAGAAAGGCCCGGTGAGACAATGAATGGCCAAATGGATAGAGAAAGGATGACCCTGAGTATAGTGGAAGGAGTGTCAGACCAGTTACCCACCCTGGTAAAGCGAGTGGAATATTATTGAGATGGCTATCAGTCACTTCATCGATGGGAAGGCACTGTCAAAACCATCTTAGAGAAATTGAGTTCACGCGTCACAGAGATGAAAAACCGCATTAGTAAGATGGAAGCCAATATGAATACGCGTTTGCAGGTGGATGATAGCGAAATGAGTAACACTACCCTAAGCGATACATGCCGACTGGGACCGTCTCGGCGAGTGCGGAAAAACGAAAAGAGAAATCCACACGAATACCGTAAGGCACTATCTTGAAGCGCTGAGGAACCTGCAGAGAGAAAGGTGGAAAGAGCCCTGGTTCAGATCAAAAGGGAACCTTCTAGTGGAACGGATATTGAGAGTGTATACGACATACAAGTACTTCGTCATCTAGCTCTAACTCGTCTCCTCGTGAGAGATAGGCGTCGAGTGAGAAAAGTTAATGGATCACGTAAGGCTCAGGAGCTATCAGGACATGCAGACAAAAAATCGAATGTGGGAATTAAAGGATACTACTCGTAGAAAACATCATAATGAGCAGGACATTGAGAATTAGACTTACACACCTAAAGTCGTTTACCACATTCCCACCCGACATAGAGGAAATGACGGCGAGCGAGAAGCAGCCCTCATGGGTGTATCCGGAAATTAACTCCTGAGCATTCGTCTTACGTGACGCACCATCATCGTGGTATCAGTCGAACATTCATAAATTCGGTATATACGAGGATATTAGGGAAGCGTGCCTCCAATATTACCAATCCGACAGCTTGACACGTACCCAGCAGAGTAGGTTAGAAAGCTTCCCATTTAATCCCAAAGTGGATACAAGTGTGGAGAAGTTCGTCACGGAGCACTATGTTAAAATTAGAGAACTAGATCCGATAAGTTCAGAAACACATATTTGCAACGGAATTGTTCTTTTACTTCCCGTCGGTTGACAAAGAAAGTTCGCATCAGCACGGGCATTGGACCTCAGCAATATGCTAGAGACAGTTATAATGTATTGGGAGCAATGTATATATAATATGAACGAATCCCGTGGAGGCGCACCTAGTGCTCCTTCACAGAAACAATGACTTGGTGACAATTACCATTTGGGAACGAAGATAGTGTATGAAGTAGAAGTTAGTTCGGAAGAGAAGAAGGATGATATGGCTCAATTAGTGCGAGAGGTACAGAACATCATCCAGAAGGGGACCAGATGAGATGAAGGCAATAAACTAGACGTGAGAAGACCATACCGGAGGCGAGGACACCGTGGGAGAGGACGAGGTCGAGATACCCACGATGTAGAACAAAGAATATACGATGACCAAAGATCTCCTCCTAGGGACGGAGATGGAACAGAACGAGAATCATGGAACGGAGGGGACGTGGAACGTTGAAGGGACTGATAGCCATCTTCATAATATTCCACTTTCTTTACCAGGGTGTCTAATTGGCCTGACACTCCTTCCACTCTACTGAGAGTCATCCTTTCTCTATTCATTTGGTCATTCATTGTCTCACCGAGC
>JAGDQP010034573.1:372-20033 GCA_022664845.1 Lepisma saccharinum | reverse complement strand
GCTGGCTACCCTGATGCAGGAAATTTGTTTTGCGTTTAATTCTTTGTTTTGTGCTCTACATTCGGCAATTTTTATTTTCTTTATTTATGTCCTTTTAATGTTCTTAAAAAATGAATTCTTTTGAATACTTTTGAATCTGAATATGAATATGAGAGTTGGACAACGATTACGCTAAGCTGGCTACCCTGATGCAGGAAATTTGTTTTGCGTTTAATTCTTTGTTTTGTGCTCTACATTCGGCAATTTTTATTTTCTTTATTTATGCCTTTGTAATTCTTTTAAAATATTGAAAACTTTTCAATACCGTTTTGAATATGAATATGGATACAACTTCACCCTGGTGATGGATATAGGCATAACGATGTGCTGATGTCAGTGATATCATTGTAGTGCGCGGCATTGCTTGTGAAATAGCGCCAGATATTCATAGGTGGCCCACCACAAACAATGTTATTACTAACTTTTCCTGCCAATTCCTTTTCAACCACTGGCCAATGGCACCTAATATTTTACACACAAACTCAGTTTTTTACGCTCATTTTAAACATACATAATATATCTATTCTAGATCTGAGTGTGCACTTGAAATAGAATTTTAGTTTCCTGCAGGACTCTATAGACACCCTGTATTACTTGTTATAGGAATAATAGAAAATAAGTCTGTTCGTATTTTACGTCATTTCTTGTTCAGGATATAAGACTGGAAATAATTTCTTTTTTTTTTTCGCAGAAAATATAATATTTCAACTTCTTCAAAAATTTTAGAACATAGTACTTTCTTTTTTATGTTATTGAGTTTTCGCTCTCTTAGCTCTTACAAGTTCGCTCTGCACATTTTTAAAAATCTATCTCCTCCGAAATTTCTGGCTATATGATCCTCGTATTTTTGTACAGCGATAGTCAGTGGTGCTCACACCATATAGGGACGTGATGCAATTGCATGACCTAATTTGGAGTGGGGGGGTCAGATGGTAAAAGAAGGGAGAAGAGAAGACAGACGAAATCGTTATGCTCTACTGAAGGACCAGAGTATCCTATCCTTAGTACTTTTTTACTCGTAAAACACATACACACACACTCTCTCTCTCTCTCTCTCTCTTTCTCATCGTGACTGCATCGTGACATTTTGGTGGTGAGATGAATACGTAGTGTAGTGAGAAAAGTTTAAACTTCTCTCGAAAACAGACATACACATTACACAATTACACAGTATTTTTCGAAGGTGTGGACTGTTTTGTGTATTTGAGCCAATAAATTTGTCAAATTTGTATTCTTCGTGTATTTCGATTTTTCTTGTATATTGATTGCCCCTTCATCACCAGAATAATCGGGAGTTCACTGTACCTTTATTGTTTAGATGATCCTAGAGTTATCTTATATTTATCACTGGAATAGATTTTCTTTAGTATCTCAGGGTACTCTTGAAGTTGTCTACTAAAAGTTTTTCATGACATATTCAAGTTTGTTTTTACCAATAACATTGCCTGAATTGACTAAATTTTCATTGGCGACTTTTCCTCCACCCATAGTTCATGAAAAAAAAGTACCACCATAGTGCACACTAGGGCTTCCCAGGAGATACAACAAGAGTTTAATGACCAGTGCTATTGTTGTGGGGAATGTGACTGTCGTTGAGATTTGGCGGCCGGTGGTTCTCAAGTATGTGTTTTTGTCCACGGAATTGGATTTTCCTGGCAAAATATTTCTTGTGGTTTGAGACATTATTATTGTTATTTTGCATTTTCTAGAAATCGGGGACCAGAACAGCCGGGGACGGAAGTGTTGTCCCCGAAAAATGGAGATGAATGGTCACCTTAAATCTATAATCTTCTTTTCCCTCGTGCCCGAAAGTTTACGATTAGTTAAAAGAAAACCTTCCACTATCGTTAAATACAAACTGATGTTTTGAACAAATACATTGTTTATATCCTGCAATACGTACTCTAATTTGGTGTAATTTCTAATTTAATTTTAAGAGATGTACACAGTTAATTTTTCCAACATACATTTTGAGACTACTCATACGTACTTGTATTTCCAATCTCTTTATACTAAGAAAATTAAAAACCAGCTTTTCATAAAGTGATTAAGTATTTTCCAAACAAAACTAAGAAATTTTTTCGTTTTCTTATGCCAAAAGTTTTAAACACAAGTTACAAATTAATTTACAACGCCATGATTTTTCTTGTTGAAAATAGGTAGCAATACGTGTTAAGAATTATACAATCTTGTTATATTTCTGAAAAGGAATGCACCTGTACTTCAAGCCTTCGCGTATCATGCTTCTTTTGTTATTATTCGTTTGATCCTTGAGCTCTATAGACTCATAAAATAATGTTAATTTCTTTTCATTCATCGTTCGGAGCAATTCGTAGTTATAATAAAAAAAAAAGGACAAGTTTAGCAACAGTTGTTGAAATCATTCAAACACAAACAAGGTAGATAAGAAAACTGTGAATTTCTAATACGACAGAAAAGAAAGAGATAAAAAGGTGTGAGAACATGTGTGGTCTTCTGGGGATTTAAAATAGGAATAATAAAAGACAACAAGCTTCTCATAATTTAAATGATGTGCTGGGTTTAACCACAAAAATAAAAGAAGAAAGAAACGATTTGCATGTATCGTAAAAACCTTTGTGAAGAGATACAGACAAAAACTATTTCACGTTACAGGCGGAACAGTGCACAAATGTGGCTTTTAAGTTTTCTCATTTGTTCTATTTAGAAGCTAAAAGGTAAGATTGATAACAGATTTTTCATCCCTACCCGCCTCACAGAGTTTTTCCTCAGGTTGCAAACTGAAACAACCCAGCCACGCACTGCTCCAATTAGCTTCGAGGGAGCATAAATATTTATGCAAGATTCAAAAGCAGAAGAAATAACAGTCGCGCAGAGAACGAAATAGAGAAAGTAACTAGATCTCTTTTCTTGATCTCTTAAATCATTTGCTGGAAATATTCTTTCCTCTCGTTGTTAAAGACAGAAGAAGTAGAGAGGCTAGGCCTCAAGTAATGTATGCGTGATCTCTTTTTTGCTTCTTATTCAGAAAATTACAATAAAGAAGGACACGCCACTGATTCTTGTTATCCCGAGAGAATTTCAATGGATACACTTGTTCTAACGCTGTTCTTAATTGTATGCATATCTTTTTATTATTATTATTATTGTTTGTCTCTTCCGGTCTCACGCTCTTTTGTGATTTTACTTTATTCTTTGCTTGTTCTTTTCGAATAATTCTAACTTACCGTAAAAACGACGAAAGGTAAAAAAATATTCTAAATCTAGTTCTTAATTTCTCCTGCAGGGACCGCCACTTAACGCAATTTGGTCAAATGTAACACACTGCGCGCCATCTTTCGAGCAACTCTTGAACTACATCAGCGATCTAGTGCATTGAGTTATGTTCTTTACTTTTGAATTTAACATTAGGCAACTTTGGCTCAAGCGATCTTTTTTCTTCAGGCCGAACTTTGGAATACTTTTTGTGAAACTTCTTATACGCCGAATTATTTAGCTGGATTTTTTTTTTTAAATTTGCAGTTCAAGATTTAAATCAAATTATCTTTCCAAACTACTTACCGGTACCGTACATTTCCAATGATAATCACACAAAATACTTTTATGTTTGTTAGGGTCGAACTTCGTAACGGGTGGACCGATTTTCTTTAAAAACAAATAATAATAATAATAATAATAATAAATGGCGATTTGTGTAATGTTTTGGTGCGCCGTTCCGCTAAAATACCTGCAAGTTAAATAGTCCCTTTCCATTGTTAACAGGACCTCAAATAAACTCAATACGCACCGTTTCCTAGCAAACTTAGCAATATGATAGAAGAGAAATACCCTTAATAATTTTAGATCCGCTAAAATCCTCAAGCTCATTAGAATTTCCGTGATGAAGAGTCCTAATTCTTAAACAAACACCTGTATTGGGGAATAACCAGAAGAGGATTTAACCAATTTAACTTACGTTTGGTATCATAGGCGTGCACACGGGCGGTGCCCAAGTGGTACCGTGACACTACCAATTAACGTGGCAGACTGGCGTAATTTTATTTGTCAGAGAAAATTTTCTCTTATAACACATGCACTTTATACTGCGGGTAAAATTAACTTAGTGAAACCGAGAATTCATGTTATTATGAAATAAATCATGCATAATAGACTTACTACTGCAGATCTGAAAGCTGCTATAAATTTTGGGCTTGATAAAATCTTTGGTAAACTTTATTTTGTAGGATCCAGTTTACTTTTCTTTTGACTTCGACTGGTCACAATTGTATGAGTGCAATGCTTGTTAAAAATCCACAAACATCGATGGCTCAGGCGGGATTCGAACCCGCGACCTTCGAGACGAAGACCTAATGACTCAGACCACACAACTACCTGGATCAGCGTTTGGCTTCGAGTTTATAGCTTACGACACGGCGGTTGCATTGCTGTACAGTGTAAAACTTAATTGTTCATTTCTTACATAAAGAAAGCATTGTAACAATAAGTTTCGTTAACAGTTACCTTTCGTCACAAATATTTTTCAGATAGTTTTAGAAAGTTGGAAAATCAGATACAGAACTAGATGTCTGGGTGTGAAATAACACTTTAGGGCAGAACTTCTGCATTACTCCATATAAAGAATAAAAACGCCTTATACTGACTGGAATAATTTTTCTCTCTCGCTTTACTGTAAACATAAATTTTAGGTGACACTACCAAATTTCTAGTACTGCGCATGGTCATGTTTGGTATCATAGCTAATAGAGGAAATTACCCTCAACGTTTAGCCCATATTGTGTTCTTAATTAACTTCCCATTTCCATAGAAACAACAAAATAATTGAAACATTTATTCGCGCAACACGTTAAACGGGTTTAACTAATTCTATCAAAACCAGGATTATGTTGCTGGCTAGGTTTTTACTGTATTTAAATACTAAACACATTTCTGTCTCCATGGTAACGAGACTATTATTAAACGTATATTCACGCATCTTCTGAGAATGTTTGAATCGAATCAAGTATCTATCCCTATATACGAGTTAATAAAGTCCGCTAAACATAAATATTCATTGATTTTTAAGAAAGCATATGATTCTATCAAAAGAGAAAAGTTATACAGATACGATTTGCAATTCCGAAAAACTGGTTCAACTAGTGAGGATGTGTCTCAGCGAACCCATAAGCAGGGTACGGATAGGTAATAGTTTCGAGATTCGAAACGGATTGAAACAAGTTGATGCCTTGTCACCATTACTGTGCGTTAGAACAGCGTTTCTCAACCTTCTCCATCCTGCGATCCCCTTTTAATATTTCTTCTAATCGCTGACACACAAAAGCAATTTTCTTGTTTATAATAAGAGTTTTTTTTTTTTTACTTTGTATTAAAAAAGTCTCCTGAAGGCTTCAACACACAGACACTTTTGAGGTAGAACGGCGTCTTTCTCTGTACGAAGTATGATGGTGTTTGAAGTTTTAAGAATCATTATTCCATTTGTAACTTCGTACTTTCTTTGGAGGGTTGCCAACTCTAAATTGTTTAAAAAATGGACTTTGTGATTTATTTTAGTTTGGTAACAGAACATGCAACGCACTATGAATAATTACAGCACTCCCTTCAGTATTATCTCAAACACAACTTGAGTTAGAGCGACATACGAAATTCAACAATGCACATCGTGTTTGTTATAATGTCAAATGACTAGTATTCTAAGAGATGTATGAAGAGTCGTCCAGGTGGAGGGCCTTTGAAAAATAGCGGTAAATGACACTCACAAAACGTCATCCAGGGTAGGGCTTTGAGTTCAAAATATGTGAAGAAGTTGCTCAGTAACAATTAACTGAAGTCATTTACGACTCTTAACCATTGACAACAAAATACAATGAAAGCAAAACTTACTAATCTCCTATAAATTTCGAACTCAAATTACCATAGGAAAACCATCTGCTATATAGCAACGATAGCTGAACAATAAAATAAAAAGAAATACACTTGCATTGAGTTGAAGTTACTATTTATGAGATTAATAATTTACATTTAATATGTTATGACCTATCTAGTGTTCATTCGATATCTAATACATCTCTGCAAATTAAATTGTGGATAAAAATAAATATATGATATACACAAGATGAATATTAACTATTATGATAAATAGAATGTAGCTCTCAAAGTGAGAAACAAAAATATTTAGTTATGGGGTAGGGGAGTATAAGTAGATATTTTCGGTCCAAAACAGTTAAAATTTAGCCACCCTTATAAAGTACTCTGTTGCAGCAAAAATTACACCACAATATTTTAAATCAAGTAAATATAATAGTTTCACCAGACCCAGAATAGGGGAAGTCTGGTGAATATGAGCATATTTAATGAAAATGCGATTGTATCTCAAAAATGGTTTACTACAAAAATTTCAAAATATGACTAAAAGTAAGACAGATTCTTCCTTGAACAACGCTAGAAAGTACATGGTTGTACATACTTTGGCTTCTGAGTAATGTAGAGGAATGCAAGGTAAGGTGGGCAGTGCTCATATTTCCCATGGTACAAAGGTAATGAGCACTGCATAGGACATAATGAGCACCATTCTGTGTCAATATCTTCACACCCAATACAATTGCAAAAAACCAAATAATAGTAGAATATACAAAATAAAAAGTAACACGATTAAAGTTGATAAAAATAAGCAAAAAAAAAAAAGAGGATCCTGAAACTGCAACGAAAAAAGTCTAAGCCACAGTTTCAGTTTTGACCAAAAAAAAAAATAACA
This sequence comes from Lepisma saccharinum, assembly GCA_022664845.1. Lineage (NCBI taxonomy): Eukaryota > Metazoa > Arthropoda > Insecta > Zygentoma > Lepismatidae > Lepisma > Lepisma saccharinum. The sequence continues at coordinate 13,267 of JAGDQP010034573.1, read as the reverse complement.
CAAATAGACAATTAGACTTTTCTTCCCCAAAAGGGAGAAGAGTCCAATTGTCCATTTTTGACAAAACTGAAATTGTGGCTTAGACTTCGCAGGTCTTTAAAATAAATTCAAATGTGAATTATGTGAAAAAAAAAAGAAAAAAAGAGCAGAAACACTACATCTTAAAGTAGTTTACCTGAGCTTGGGTGGGACAATAGTCGCAAACAAAGAGGTCAGGGCACTGAATATTAACACACAGCACATGGTAACAGTCATGGCAAAGATCACACCTGATCCATTGTTACCTTTTCGTGTCTTCACTAAACTTGCCCTTACAAATATGACTTTGTCGATGCATCTTTCTTCTTGTTTGCCGTGGCATTACTTGCTACTAGAGTTTCCTAAAGATCCTGAAGGTCCAGGTTGAGGTTGAGGTTGAGATTGAGGTTGCCATCCACAAATTATTATGTCATTACAGTTTTTCTGTTTTAGTTAATACCTGCAAAAGCTCCTCAGGTTCATTTCTCTAATTATTTTCACTAAATTTGTGCATGCTCATATTAAACTGAATTTAAAACCTCATATTTCACCGAGTGCTGGTGTTTTTTTTAATGCATTGTAGTTTGCAGCTCTGTTTATAACAAAGAAGTAAACAAACGACTAGCGTTGTGTTCCAAGACGGAACTGACTACAAATTAAGTGATAATGGATACCTCTTTGTAGCTTATTTTCCATTACCCTGATTTAATTATAGCTCAAAAAATATATACATTTTTTAGTGTTACGTATCTTTAAACTTCTCCTTTATTACACAACATTAGCAGCACACTAGCTTGGGCTCCACTCTGATCAATCATAAAACTCCAAACAAGGTTACCAACTTCGTTTGTTTCGCTCTTACGCAATGCACGTGGAGGATATGGTGGTATGAACTTCGTGCTGCTCATATTTTCTGACTGATCAGATTGAACTGAATTCCCCTAAGCTACAATTAGAATTTGGAACTAAAGTATTTACTAACTTTAAACATTAATGAAAACTTTATATTTAAGCCTTAAGTTAAATGCCCTTTCTAGGAAATATTTCTCAAAACCGGACATTAGGCGACCGGTTTGAAGTTGCAAGGACACCGGACAAAAGCCCTAAAACACGAACAGTCCGGTTCAAAACAATACGATTGGGGCAACCCTATTTCTCTTCCATGGTGAATGTCAAAACAAAGACCGAGCCGCCGTAGCTCAGTGGTAGAGCGTTGGCATAGCTTTCGGGAGGTCCTGGTTTCGGTCCCAGCGGCTGACTTTCCTGACTGAGATTTTTCCAGGGTTTTTCTCAGTCACACCAGGCAAATGCCGGGATGACACCTTCAATATAGGCCTTGGCCGACACCTTCCAACATCCTTTCCCCTCCCCTATCCCGGCCTGAGCCTTAGATGCATAAAGGCCATAAATAAAAAATCAAATTCAAAACAAAGGTTAGAAAGCGTTTGACTTGATAATTTGTGCCATGAAATATTGAACCGGACATTTTGAAAATGGTTAAATCAAAACAGGCTCAGATGGCACTAACCTTGAACTTGTGCAATCATTCATAACGTTTCAATTTTTTTGCTTCTTTATTTTGTGTAAAACATTTGTTTCGCTTCAAAACATTTGAATTGAAATTTTATTTACGGTTTTTAAGAACCTAAGGCTCAGGCCCGGATAGGGGAGGGGAAAGGATTCGGGAAGATGTCAGAAAGGCACTATGTTGAAGGTGTCATCCCGGCATTTGTCTGGTGTGACTGAGGAAAAAAACTTGGAAAACCTCAGTCAGGATGGTCGGGTGCTGGGATCGAACCCACACCCTCCCGAATGCTACGCCAACGCTCTACTACTTAGCAACGGCGGCTCGGCCATTTCAAAACGTGACATTAGATTTGCTGTATTTGAAAATAAATATCCTAATTATATTATCCAAAAATTTTAACAAATTACATTATTTTTAGTAATTGTGCAAACAGTAAGCAAAATAAAAAGAAAACGTGAAAGTATTTATTAGTTTTATCATACAAAACCCTAGCTAAGTTTACTTTCGAGCTCCCTTCCTGACCCCTTTGCACACAACCCGCAACCCCTTCGAGGTCGCGAACCCCAGGCTGAGAAACCCTGCGTTAGAACATGCGAAGAGGACAAAAAGGGACTAACAGTGAATGGCTTGTATCAACTGTTCGTATATGTGGATGATGTAGATTTAATAGGGGACGATATAGAGGTACTACAAATTAACACCGATGTCTTAATAGAAGCGTGCGATGGAATAGGTCTAAAGGTAAACATAGAAAAAACAAAATACATGATAACAAGCCGAAACACAGGTAATGAAGGAAATAAAAACATAAGAATTAGGGATGAGGTAATAGAGAAAGTAAACAAATTTAAATATTTGGGAGCATACTAACAAGCAAAAATGAGGTCACGGAAGAAATAAAATGTCGTTTAGCATCGGACAACGCATGTTTCTATTCAGTCCAGAAACTTATAACATCGCGATTAATATCAAGGAAATTGAAATTGAAAATATAAAAAATGGTTATTCTTCCGGTAATACTACGGTTGCGAAAGTTGTAGTACGACCCTAGCGCATGAACATATACTACGTGTGTTTGAAAATAAGATCTTGAGAAAGAATACGGGCCGAAACGGAACGAGATAACTGGAGAATGGAGGAGACTGCATAATGAAGAGCTCCACGGACTCTACGATTCACCAGATGTTGCAAAAATATTGAAATCACGACGACTTAGATGGGCAGGCCATGTAGTCCGCATGGGGGAGAAACGAAGATTACCAGGTGCGTAAATATGAAACCGGAATTTATGTACAGAAAAGACACAGTGATTGCGTGACAATGCTAAGAACTATTTTATTCGAAGTATTGGCCATCGCTAGCGATACATTTCTGCCTTCGTTCCGGCAATGTGTGGATGCCAGACCAAAAAAACTTTGCCTCTTGTGCTGCAAACCAGTCATCAAGCCATTTTCGTAAGATGTGAAGCGCTGGTCAGCAAGTTCGTGTCCCATGGATGCAAATAAGTAAAAATCGGAAGGCGCCAAGTCTGGTGAGTAAGCCTTATGCGGAAAGATTTCGCAGCCAAACGTCGCAATCGTTTCCTGACCGGTCTTGCTGTGAGGGAGGGTGCATTATCGTGAAGCACAATCACTTGATGTAGTCTTTGGTCATATTCTGGTCGTTTTTCACGAAAAGCATGATGCAAATCGATCATTTGTTGTCGGTAACGTTGGGTATTAACGGTTTCGCCAGGTTTCAGCAGTTCATAATAGATCACTCCCTTCTGATACCACCAAACACAAAGCATTGTCTTCCGTCCATAGCAATTTGGTCTTGCAGTCGATGTCGCCGGTTCTCCTGGAGTTACCCATGATCTTTTACGCTTAGGATTCTCGAAATAGATCCACTTTTCGTCACCACTCACAATTCGATGGAGAAATGATTTCCTTTTGTACCTGGCGAGCAGAATTTCTCAAGTGGTTTTTCGGTTTTCCTGCTGTCGTTCAGTCAATGTATGTTTAACCCATTTTCCCACCTTCTGAATCTTGCCCATGGATTTTAAACGTATGGAAACTGGTACTCGTGTCACATTTAATTAATCCGCGAGTTGTTGTTGCGTTTGAGCGTCACCCTAATCCAACAAAACTTGCAATTCGCTGTCTGCAAACTTTTTCGGTGGTCTTCCACGTTCTTCGTTTCTCGCGTCAAAATCATCACTTTAAAATTTTTTAAACTACGCATAGCACTGTGACTTATCAAAAGCATGATCACCGTAAGCTTCGACAAGCATGCGATGCGATTCTGTAGCAGTTTTCTTCAAATGGTAATAAAAAATGAATGCTGTCCGCACATTGTAGTTTGTAGGTACAAATTGCGCCATGTTCAACGCTATTAAATACTACACTATGACATGAAACTTGTCTGGTTGTGAGTTGCAAATCGTTATCAGCAGTCAAAGCAAGCAAGTGGCGCCAAGGACGTAGTTTTACGGTAACCACAGTGACAGTTGTCTATGCACAAATTCCGGTTTCATATTTACACACCTGGTATATTCCATCGAGGTTGGAAAGCCGTAGGGAAAGAGACCGTTGGGAAGACGGAGACCACGTTGGGAGGATAATATTAGAAGGGATCAGCGAGAACTAGATGTTTGTGATGTGAACTGGCTTGATCTTGCTCAGGATAGAATCCTATGGAAAACATTTGTTACTGCAGCGTGAGACTCGCGATTTCCGTAAGCCATAGAGTAAGTAAGTAAGTAAAAATAAAAACAATAAAAAGTAAACCAGTTTGCGTTAAAAAAAAATAAGAAAAAGTAATGACACAGGAGTTTTGGAGAGCTTATTTAATAAATATTTTACAACTTTGTGCAAATCATTACAGGTGGAGAACCTTAGATTTTGATATGAGTTGCGACATTTTCGTTCTAATCTAGCACATAGGTGTTAATTTGAATTTTATTTATCTCCTTTAGGCATCTAAGGATAAGGTCGGGATAGGGGAAAGTTGAAGGAGTCGGGAAGGTGTAGGCCAGGGCCTATGTTAAAGGTGCCATCCCGGCATTTACCTGATGTGACTGAAGAAAACCCTGGAAAACCTCAGTCAAGATAGTCGGCTGCTGGGATTGAACCCACGACCTTCCGAATTCTACGCCAACGCTCTACCACTGAGCTAGGCGGGTCGGTATATGGGATTTAAGAACAAGAGCTACTTACTATCCGCGGTATCCGAAGCTCGCTTGAGGATTCGCAGAGCAACAAATGACTAAATCATCCTTTCACCACCGGTCTATCTGGGTTTTACGGTAGCCGGACTTCTTCATTTATATAATGGACCAGTTTAGTAACTTTGGACTTCGGTCCGTCACGATTCGCCCTTTAGCCATTAAAATCCATGCCCCTACCGGGACTCGAACCCGGGACCTTCGAATCGTTGACCTACCACCGTAGACCGCACGGCTACTCGGTAGGCTGCCTGATTTCAAGGTTTGCCATAAGTCCGGGTAGAAACCTTACCAGTGACTCTCAAGGGATGTGCTTAAAGGCACTTTACTGTGCCTCGAAGCGACATGACTGCAGTAAGAGAAACGGAAATGAAGACTGCAAACATTCCTGAAAGAAGCAACAAACCTCATAGTTTTACTAAATAGATTTTCTTAACTTTTGTGGTAATCATATTTTACTTTCTAAAGCATTTTAAAGCCGGGTTAATTCTAATTTGAAAATTATTTTATTTCTGTCATATTTTAAAACCATTACTTTTGATACCGAAATACATTTTTAAAACTAGGTACTAAAATATTTTTAGACGTGCGGGCAACCATGGCCTAAACCCGTCACGTCTGAGCGGCCATGACCTTATACACTGCAAAAACTACCAATGAATCGTACCTGTACCCACTACTTTTCAGAGGGAATGACGGGTTCAGGGATTCATACTGTACGTACCATCATTTTTTTTGTATTACTCTGTTCCCTCCCAAGAACTGGGTGACAAAGAACCGCCTCTCGAAACTCAACCCTGGGTTCGCCACTGCTTCTCAAATATTGTGGGTACAAACCTGACATTTTGTACCCACTATTCAATTAATATACCGACAAGAATTATAAGTACACAACGTATTCATGACATGTGCCCATGAATTAATGCGTACAACAGAAGGTTTGAAAAAAATAAAGGTTTTATGGGAACAGTGAAGTGGTACCCAAGAGTGTACCCATTATATTAATTGTAGGGAAATGGTACAAATGAAAACATCGATCATCAAAGAGTGTGTCTGATGAAGTCAAGTCGTTAGTTAGTTGGTGAAACTGGTACACGTTTTTCGTTTTTAATTACAACGTATTGCTTTCCTCAGCGTTTATTTTATTTTCTCTTAAGTATATAAAGCAAAGCTTTGATATGGAAACTATCGATTTTCTGAACAAGACGTTGAACAGGAATAATCCACGCGTGAATGACATGCGCACTTGAAGTGTAAATACAACTTAGAAAACACTGTTTGCAAGCTTCGATCGTGGCTAAGGGGTTAGTTTGAGCTAGTTTTTTAAGCTAGAAGCATGTTCGTCAAACGTTGCGAGTTGAGTCTTTTGTTCATTCGCTTGTTTTTTCAGTGGTATGATGTAGAAGAAATGCATTTTGTCTAGTGATTATAAGATATACGAAGTGATTATATAGAAATGTGACAGCAAATTACAACAACGCAACGATCAGAAGAATCACAGTATAAATTGATTTGCATAATTTATCCAAAACCGTGCATAGAACAACTTCAAATTAATGTTTGGGAATAGTGGAAAATTTATCCGATACATATTGAAGCATTCGAGTGTAATGATCATCTAAAGAAATTGAATACTAAGTTAACTATTGCAGAACTGGTAAATCAATTATTGCGTGACAATAATGGACAGTTAAATTACCATGTGAACAATCAGGTAATTCCACTTAGAGCAGGTAAGGAAATTTCGGACAAAACTGCCATTAGTGTCGGTACCAGTGTTGATGTACCAGATACCTTCTGAAGTGACAGACACGCAAGTCCAGGAACTGTTTGAACAGTTTAGATACGTTACACGTTATGTGCGGGTTAATCATAATCAGACAATGCCTTATGCTGTTTATAGTAAGAAAAGATTGGTGTTTTTCTCGGAAGTTAAACGTGTTATTCCAAGATATGCCATGATTAGAGGTCACCGTGTACAGATATTCATCAATAGTCAACCATCTAGTAATGTGATAGAAAATAGTTTCACTAGAGAGGAACAAGTTAGTTTTAAGGTTAATGAACATCCCCTATTCACGGCAGAGGGCTTTCCTGAATTTGGAGCTGAACGTGGTTTGAAACACGATGTAACTTTAAATGAAAAACATATTCCTCATTTTGGTCGGCGAGCTGTTGATTCTTTGGACAATCCTGTACGCACAGCTGATCCAGTTGTAAGCAGCAAAGAGGATCCTCACCCGGCGCAGGTGGCAGGTACATTCGCAGTGCACAGGTGAGCTAGACGAAGTCAACATGAGGGTCAGGCAGTAGGACAAGAAACAATCATTTCTTCTGTAATTAGTGTCAAGCGAGCAGATAGTATTACATTTGAGGCAACTCCTCCTCTCAGTGATAACGTGTGTTTAAAACATGATGAGGAAAAAGACAAAAAGGGTGAAAGTAGATGTGATTTTCCTCCAGTTGCTCCTAAACAAGTGGTAATAGGAGTGTTTGAGTCAGCCTGTGATTTGAGTCAGCATGCCACCAAGTCAGGGATGTCCAAAGTTACTTATTCAAATGAGAGCAGGCCAGGCCTTTCAAGTGATTCACAAGAGGGTTTCTAAATTACAATGAACACATTTGTTACTTCTATTTGGGTAAATTTATGGTGAGACATAGTCAATATTTCTTGGCTTCTGCACAATATCTGATTTATTACATAGAAGTGTTTGTTGGTGCATCTGATACAAAACACGATGACGAAATTTACTTTCATTTTTGCTTTTGCGTTTTGACTTGTATGTACGCAGACCTTTAACGTCAGTACTTACAATAACGCTCGAGCTAGTAATTATAAGATTGCTAGCCTCCATCGGTTTATACTTCAAGAAAATGTGGATATTTGATTCTACAGGAAGTGACAAGCTATGACATTCAGTTTCCCAATTAGGAAGCAATTCGAAACATTAATAGTGAGACATCTACGGGGTGTACTGTATTTGTGAGAAGTGATATCACGTACAGTAATGTATTTATGATTGACTCAGGCAGAATTATAGCTTTGCAAGTAAAAAATTACATATAGTGTGTGTTTATTTACCTTCGGGCACCTATGCGAAGCGAATAAGAGAAAATATGGTTGTAAATGACCTTAGTTAGGAACTTCAACGCAGAAGCAGTTACAATATAATTCTTGCACAAATAATAGTGCATAAATACTACGCTTAATTTTAAAATATAAGTAGTTATATAAATTGTTTAACTCTTTAATGGAAAATTAGTCACATTTTAAATTTGCATTTAAATTCTTTGTATAATCTTTCACCTCGATGTTAATGTAGGATATACTGTTTTCTTTTAGAAATATTGAGAACAAATTTGTTTATTTTCTTTTAACAAAAAGGCAATTATATTAATCCAGTCTCTGTGGAATAGTAGTTAGCGTCGCGTACTTCAACAGGATCTCCAACGGGAAGTCACACTGGAGTAGTATACCCGGCAACCCCTATTTAACATAACAGAAATTTCATAAAAGGCTACGGCCCCATTTTTCATCCCCTATTTAACATAGCAAAGATTACACCAATGCACGATAGGATATGAAGCTCTTTTTCATCCCCTACTTAACATAGCAGAGATTCCAAGATAGGCTACGACCCTTTTTTCATCCCCTATTTAACTTCACATAGTACACCAATGCACGATACCATAAAAGGCTACGGAACATATTTTCCAACCCCTATTTAACATAGCAGAGGCTACGAACATCTTTTTCAACCACTGCACAGCACCATACCAGAAATTACACAGGCATACCTAACCCACATAGGAGTGCGAGATGCCATAAAAGGTTACGAACTATTTTTCAGCCCGATTGAACATATCAGAGATTACCTAGCCCTTATACCAACGCACGATAGCAGAGATTAGACCAGATATACAGGAATTTAGGCTATTAAACCTAACAGAGATTACAACCCCTAGTGCACAATAGCAGAGGCTACGAAGCTCTTTTTTTTGCAACCCTTATTTAACATAGCAGAGATTAAACAGGAATTACAACTATGGCTACGAAGACATTTTACACAGGATCTCTAGCCCTCTAGGCTAGAGATTTCATAAAAGGGTACGAAACTATTTTTCCATCCCCTATTTAACATAGCAGATATTCCAGCACAGCACAGGTGTCCCCGCCCCACCCAGAAATTGCAAGCCGCTGTGTCGCATTTGTTGTGGTTAGATTTCATAAAAGGGTACGAACCATTTTCAGCCCTATTTAACATAGCAGAGAATACAACAGAAATCTGAAGTCAGTTTCTATACCACACCTAGTCAAAGGTCAAATATTTAAATGTATATATCTCGTAAACGGCTAGACATATTCAGATTCTGTTTTCACATTTGGTATGAGGGCATTGAATACTATATGCAAAAAAAAGTGGTGACCTCGAGCTCAAAGGTCGATTTTGAAGTTTGTTTGCTAACTTAGCCTAGTGTGGTCCTAGAAAAATGCAATTTATTTTTGATCGTGGGAATGTCAAATATGAAAACTGCATGTTGTTTACGAGATATGAGGGTTCGAATTTTGCTCTTTTGGCGTCAGAACTATGAAAACCTTAAATTATGTTATTTTTTTCACGATAATGCTGAATTTGAAAACAACTTCTTTCTACTTATTATTGCATCCAAAATATGGCGGTTCGAATTTTAACATTTTAGACGCAAAATTGAGAAACTCGTAGATTATATATTATTCGGGTCGGTGATGCCGAATATGACATTTGCTTCTCTCTACCTATTGTCGCTTCCAAAATATTACGGTTTGAATTTGTCGAATTTTTTAATTTTAGATGCAGAATCGAGAAACTCGCAGATTATATGTTATTTGGGTCGCTGATGCAGAATGTGCATTTGTATTTCTCTACCGCCTACCGTTTCCAAATATAGCTGTTCAAATTTTGCTCTTTTGGTCCCAGAATTATGAAACTCGCAAATTATATGCTATTTGGGTCGGTGATGCTTCCAAGATATGGCGGTTTGAATTGAGATATGTTTGCTTCCACCTTAGTCTACATTCGTCTCTAGTCAAATTCACAAAACCTTGACTGTCTATATATTCGCCATCCTGCAGGAAAGCGGGGTGATTGTAATAATTACTATATTCACAAGAACCCGCAGAATTCATGAAAGCAATTACACACAAGAAATAATATTTTTTGTTCTTTGACGACAAGTACAAGTTTGGTACAGCCTCTTAGCACTATTTTATAGATTACAGACCCGACGTAGTGCTGGAGGAGCAATAAAATGTGAAATTCCACGCTATTTTCTCAAATTGTACTTTAATAGCCAGCTCTTATAATTCAGTGGCTATGAATGTACTATATTTTTTTTCTTTAGTATGCCCCAATGTTGGTTATATACTAGTCGGTCGAATATTAAAATTACATTTGAAGAACAGAACTATGGTGGTTCAGATTTTGCATTTTTGGTTTCAAAATTGAGAAGCTCGCTTCCGTGATATGGCTGTTCGGGTCGGTGAAGCAGAGATTACACAGGGTTTCCACTGTAACTAAACTCGTCCGGCAACAGGACATGGGAATGCGTCTATTATATATTATTTGGCCCCTGTAGTGTTTGTACAAAATATGTGATTTGTTACCTTTGGATGGTATTTCGGTGAATGGGTAAATAAGACATACAAATACTGTTTTAAGTAGAATTCGCCTTAATACCAGTGGTGCGTTTCTAAAAAATAAAGTGGCCTGGCGGCGAACGTATTTAGGGGGAGTCCGGACGCCCGGACCCCGCTCCGGAATTAGGATTTTTTTTTTAAATTAGTATAATTTTAGGCAAAATTGTATGTATTTTACGCAAATTTCACACCCAGAAAGAGTTCACTCTCCCAAGGCGCTGGACCCCGCCCCCCGAAAGCAACTTCTAAAATCTGGCCTGCCTGGCACCCTACAGCTTCTGAGTTGTGGTAACATTATGTAGCCTGTTAAGAATAAAGAAATAATAATAAAAAACAGATAAGGGTGGGGAGAGAATTTGCAAAACTGAGTTTGTATTTAAATGAGGGTTGATATATTACAAAAGTGGAATTCTGGGCTGCTACTTACGAAAATCTTTCAAATGCGAAAAAGCACAGAATGACTCACAGTGGTGGCTACTCCACTACTGATTTCTAAAATTGCAAAAATATTTGCTGGTCCAAGGAGCAAAGGGGATGTGCGACCATTGTTGCGTAAAAGGAGAGAAAGAGAAGTAAAAAAATGTAATTAATAATACAAAAAACACGTTTTTCACCACATACATTTATATTTTATCGATTTTTTTATTTCCCATTGTTGTGTATCCAGTTTTATTAAACGAAGTACCCTTTTCTTCTTGGCAGGGTTATGGCCAGTAGAAAATTTCTAAGAAATTCAGTCAGTGGTTCAAGTAACTAAAGAGCGAGATGCAAACCAGGAGTATTACCAACAACAAACAAACAACTGGATTTGAACCCAGGTCCCTCCGAATATTAGGACAACGTTCAACCACCTGAGTTACGGTCACTCCGTTCGTTTTATTTCAATTTTTAACACAAAGAAATAAATGTTCTCTTAATTCCTGAGCATAATTTATGAAAAAGAGCCTTGCATACTTTTATTCAGTCTCACGAGGCGAACGTCGAGACTGTATTTAATGACAATATCATGGATATTTCCCTCCATATGTCCCTGTCCATAAGACTTAGTGGCAAATCGACGGGTGTTAAGCCACAAATCAAATTTTAAAAATTGAACATTATCTTTGATTATGATTATCTGTGTGTATTTATGCAAACAGAAAATTAGTCTACAATATATATTCACGGAAGGAGCCTAAACATTTGTCGAATGATTTGAGATGGGGTACTTGACATGTGGAATGGAAAATAGATTCCTTTATTTGTTGAGATACTCATCCGTTTCTCGGTCCTTTCTAGAAACTGATGACAACTGACCTTTCTATCGTCAAGCTTCAAAATCACTATTGTTAAATTATTGCTTTTGCCTGTTCATCTGCGGAGTCGATTACTCCTCCCCTGGTTCCTCCTTTTCCACGCTTATTCATGCTGGTCAACCAACGGCGAACCATGTTTTCTTTTCTGCTAAGGATCACACACAAACACAAGATGTTTTTGTTTTGGTACAACAAGAAAAAAAATTACCACCATCTCTTCCCCCGCTTTCGCTCACTTTTATTTCATCTTGGATGTGTCACCTACCGCCGATTTTCCTCCCAACAAGAAAATAACCTATGATGGAGGGAGGAAGGTGAAAAGGGGGTATTTGTTTTACAGTTTCTTGGTGACGATTCATTGTTCAGTTCAGCCAAATGTAGCAGTTGAATGGCTGCATTTACGAACTTTGAGATACATTTGTTGTAAAGAGAATTTCGAAACAAAAGAATATTTATAACAGGCGGCTGAAATTTTTTACTAAAAAGAAGCCTAATTTGAAGGGTTGCAAATACAGCCAAAGAATTATTTCATTGCCTGGCCACTACTAGATAGACGCGTTTTCAGTGACCCTGCCTTCGCTAATAACATAACCAAACCACAAAACCTAATATCCACTTCCTCTCGAGGTTGAGATAAACAACCTACTGTTGTATTTCTTGAGTGAATATGTTTGACCAGAAATTAGTTTCACATTCATATGATTGAGCAAAGCCTTTGCTTTCAAACTAAAACCAAGGAAAATTAAAATATGCGTGAAAAAAGTATCCTGGCGGAGACAGACCATGGAGATAGTGCCCTGGCAGCCAGGGCTGAATCACACCACTGCTTAATACTAGATGTTTGCTGCTTTGATTGGCTAAATAAAACATACGAAACATGTGTGAGACGTCTTTCGACCCATGTTTTGAGGGTAGTTTGTGCTTTTGTTACTTCGAAAGGTCACACTTTAGCATGTAATTCAGGTAGAAAAGAATTAATTGGGGAATTTATAGGGTAAAAAAAGTGAATACGCCACCTCGTAAGTTGGTGTTTGTTATTGAGAAAAGCGACATTGTTTAAGTAAAGAGCTCGTATTTGGTCAGAGAGACATTAGAACATAAGTTTTGCGCTGTTATTGAAATTTGAAAATAGTCGTATTGGAGAGAGCTTTCTCAGGAAGAAACTTACACAG